>SJOL01006626.1:343961-395456 GCA_004794785.1 Opisthorchis felineus
TCATATAGCCGAGTATCTGTGGCGGCCACTTACAAAGGATGGGTCATGTGGGCATGCCTGAAGACCAACTGAGAGTTCATGAGATTTAAAATCGTGTTTGTTGAAGAAACGGGGGCAGTGGGTTCGTTTGGTAAACTAATCGGGCTATTCTGGAACAGCTACGTAGAAACAGCAGTATCATCCAGCATAACTTCTGACAACGCAGCTGCTTTTTACATATAGACCAGTGGTCCCCAGCGGGTAGGAATTCACCCTCCCTCTGGAGAGAATTTCAGTGTTTTTTTGGAGAAATTGGGCCCGAGATTCAAAGTCAAATGTTACTGATTTTTTCCCCATTGATCTGATGTTTGAATCATGTAACACTCGCACGTTTTATTCGTTTGATGATTTTCGAGTCCCACGTGTCAGATAGTAGATTTGTGTTGAGGAAATATGCTGGCACTTCAGCAAGAGTTTGATCGTGTTTTTCGTTGCAACTCTACACAGGTGAGAGCTAATCCCACTACGGTTCAGCGGTTCGTGGCCTAACGGTTAGGTGTTCAGACTGCTAGCGAGAAGGTCGCGCGCTCCATAATCCGCCCTGGAGTCTGGTGAGATTATAATTCCCAGCGAGGATGAAATAGCTTTTCGGCTTTTGAGCAAAGCTTGGAAAAATCTCCATTGAAAATTCCCTAGTCTCCTCACACAACCGTAAAAAAACAATACTTTGGAAAAACAACGTTAGCGTCAGTTCTGTTTTCTCTGCAAGCTTGTATCGGGGTTGTAAATACACGGAAAGCGGAAACGCTTACTCAATCTCAGCCACGTATACAAACCTGATCATATCGTTCCCGATCGCACTTCGGTAAGTTTGTTCTCGTGAATTCGGATTCCTCGAACAGCCATCAAGGAGTCCGGCTTTTGAAGTGCGCTACTGGATATTAAATTACAGCGCAGCTGTTGTCCTGGCTGAAATGCTTGTGCAAATCAGGTTTAATATAGTCGACTAAAAACGAGAGCAGATTTGAGGTGGGAACATAATTCCGAGTCGCCAGTCTGCTCCCCCTCCCAATGAGTCTTCTCACTACCCGAGGTATTCTTTTCGTCTTGGAATGACGTAACATTCGTTTTTTGGGTCGCTACTCATCTGGTCTGCATAGCAGTTTAGTCACCGAAACTCGGATAAACAGAATGAAAATTCGTGATGTTCTAAAAGGATTTCTGGGTGCAAAACTGGTTGGAACTCAAGCTGCTCGAATATCCATAGCGATTTAAAATATCATATTCCCTCTATCTTGTCAGCACGTACTGTACAAATCGTCGGAGCCAGGAACTTCGATTATTATGGCCAGCTGCCGTTTATCAACGCATCTAAAAAAGCCTACATGAAATGAGTAGTTTGCTGTCCTTTGAACTTGGTTCTTTTTGAAATGCTGGCGCTCAACCGGTCGATAATTTCCAAGGAGAACTTAACTGGTATAAGGTAGACAGTGAAACATCAACGATCTTCCGTCTGAGACTAGAGTCCCCAAGAGCTGGGGGAACATTTTTTCACAAACTGTCCCAAAACTTTTAAAATTTGTCCAAAACTTTTGCCCCCAACATGCAACAAGGTCGATTAATCTGTTCGCGTCCGGAACGGCCAAAGTAACGTAATACGTGAAAAAAGGATGGAAACTGAATCCCGGTTGAAAACCGTTAATCAGACATCAGTTAGTTTGATTTTCACTCGATTCGTTGGTACTTCCCTGAGTATTCAGCACCGTTTTTTATCATCTTTCCTCTCAGTGTATCTTACTCATGACACAATAGCACCAAATAAACAGATTGATGATTCCACTATTTTTTTCCACCTCCAGAAAAAGATGTGTTCGTTTTTGCACGACAGAAGCCTCCAACGATGGTGTTTTCGTAAGCTAGGTTTGTCGGTGCTTCCACGTGATCGCCGAACATCAAAGACCACTTGGTTTCTTTTAGACTTGAAGTCTTGCTCTCAACGGCAGGTCCTAGACATTTGCAAATACAAAAGCACCGGAGTAATATGATAATACTTCCTGAATAAGATAGAGTAGTACCCTTCTGGAGTAACCACATGAGCAGACCGACCCTAATCAATTTCTTCTCGAAGTTGATCTCCGTTTGGTGGATTGGTGGCTCCCGAATGTAGCATTGTCAAGGATGGACAACCGGAATATTACGGTCACAAAGTGCAACCTACCTTTAATTTTTCACCTTCAAACTGTCACAGGAGAAGCAGATGAGTTACAGTGCACTAGGCCGTTCCCCGTCACTCACAGAAAGTGACGTGAACCTAGCAAGGTTTCTGATCACTTTTGGAGGCCAAATTCCTGGATCGAATAAAGTACGTGTTTTTTTTCATTTCAGGTGTTCTCGGAATTGGAGACTCTTTTCGCCACACCGGATTCTCCAGAGCAGTATTTGCCTGGAAAGGTGCAAGTGTACCAAATGAGGTGCGCTTTCTTTCAAACGGTAGGTTACTTTCAACCGATAAAACCATAACCCCTCACAGCAACTATTTCTCTAAACTGAACAGTCGGGTCTGTCCTATCCTTTTCTCCCGGTGACCAAGTTCCCACAGTTCTGTCAAAAGTATGTAGAACACGTTTTTTCCCATATTCCAAAGTGAAATAAAGGCTATTCTTCACGATATCATTCAACTGAATACCCTAAACAAAGGCACAAACTAAAGGTTTATCTGAGATTAGAGTCAACTCAGTTTGAAAATGAGCATCCCCGTCATTTGCTTGAAGCTTGGTGTTCGAATAGAACAGAGAGTTGATGGGAACTCGGAGACTAAACCCACCTGATAAGCTTCATAAGAGCGAAACTGGTCACGGGCTTTCATGACAAGTTCTGATCCTAAACCGTCCTGTAACTAATGAATGTAGAACTCAAGAACTAAGTTAATGGTTGCCACAAAATATCAGGGGGGAAGATGAGTCGTTTGTTGTGCAGTCATTTTCTGTCAAGTGCAGTGGTGGCATTTTTTTCGTAATTCACCCAAGCTTATCCGCGTACCAGTGGCCTGTCCGACAGATACCTCCTGCTACGATGGTAGTTTTGGGGCCCGAGATGACTCAGTGGTTGAGGCGAGAACTTACTGACTGGAAAGTCCGCAGTTCGGACCCAGGCTCGGTATCTTGACTGTTCCTGTCTAGGCTTGGACAGTTTGGCAGTATCTCAGTCAACATGCTTAATTCGGGTGGCATGGCAGCTAGACACTGAAAGGGTGTTACAGCAGAGTGATCGTTTGTTCTATTTGCATGGCATATCTGTATGGCTTCCACCTTTTACAAATACTTTGTACCACCTGAGAATGAACGTTATCTGGAAGATATCCACATTGACATATCTTCGTAGCCCGTTCGATAAGACAACCAATTCGATTTCCCGACAGTCGCAGTAGGACAAGTCCATTGGAAAGTGTATTTTGTCCTGATAAACATGTATAGCTGCTTAACTCTCTTCGATTTTCCAGCCCTGCTTCCAGTTTTTAGCCGAAAAATTAACTATCATAGTACTCCGTCCGCTTTTGTTTCTGCTGTCTTACGTGCTCGTTTCGGACATTGTAGGATATCAGACAAGATTCAGTAGCCCGAACTGACTTGATCGAGCTCAGGGTCGAGGTAAGCTTTATACGGCGCCGAAATCAGACGAGAGAGCATACCGACAGCGTATCACGACGTTTGAAGGGGAGAACAAGGCTGAAACATCATCGTAAGCTTTCTTTTTAAGATGATACAATGAATCTAGAGAACTTGAGCCCACGGAAGTTTTTGCTGCGTATAACGTGATGCACGCATTTCGGTCTGGGAGGTTTTACTCTTGAGCATTTCGAACGTCAGTACCAAAAAGCCACACCTGTCAGCCCGAGTAGATTGTAACACAAAGCCTAAAATTCGGCCACACATAAATTAATCACACACTGTAAGATGGTGTTCTCTCGAAGGGGAGTGATTCCGCTATAAACGAGGAAAGTAGCCGGGAAAATACACCCATTTTCAAATTAGATTGATATTGCGATAGACTCAACTTGATTCCAGGTAAATCCCTCGTTTATGACATTCTTGAAACTGATTTATTTTACTGGTTACGTATAATATGATTTCACTTAGAACACGAGTTCAGCACAGACTCAAGGATTGCGTTTACCTGATGAGCCCAGGAATGGGGGAACCGGTCGGGATCTCTCAGAGTTTTCAGCAACCTTATGAGTAGTGCACTCCGTCAAGGGGAAGTAGTTTGGTTGAAGATAATTTCCAAAAACATCCAGGAACATTGACAAGATTGCGCACCAGATCGTTTGAAAAATGCTCAAGTAAACTAAACTTGTGATGCAAAAGTTGTTAAGTTTTTGCGTGGGAACCGCAGAACAAATAGTTACAACTTCCGTTGACCTACTTTGTGAAATACAGAAATTGAAATCAACAGCTGAGTTTGTCGGTCGTGATAAGTGCATCCAGAACTGACAGCAAGAATTTCGTTATCTGCATTTCCTCATTACCGGTTCACCCTCGTTTTTTCTCGCCACATGACCTTAACCAAAATGCCCACTAATTAAACTGTGCTCAGTTGGTTTCACACCAAGCTTGTGCACCGAACGGATCAATAAGCTAGCCTACTTGACCACTCACGTGACATCAACAGAAGCATCTCTGAATCTTAGGCTAGAGGGATTGGTGCAACACGTTCTAACACCTGGTACATCTACCCTTCTATCTGTGTTTTTTTGTCTTTAAAGATTTTACGGTCTTGAACGAACATAGTACTTGATGTAAGTTGCGCGATGGAGGGAAGCGGTTGTTCTATTTTTAGAAACCCATGAACAATGTTCCTACCTAATAAACTATGTGCTCGCCTGCGATCAGAGCCTTGCGCTTTCAGATCATCACATAAGCTACTTTACAAAGCGATTTCTGTAGTCCGCAAAAAGCGAGTAAGTCTAAGTCTCGAGTGTCGCTTTGTGCGTCAGGATTTCCTTTTACCAAAATGTATTTGGAGGCAAATTTTCAGGGTCACAATGTTTTTACAAATGCTGAGTTGATTCTCCGATTTTATCCATCAGCGCCCGATTTAAAATTGCCGGGTTCAAACAGATTCACTGACAAACGCGTACGACTTTGTCACGTTCTGTTTGGGTCCCAAGATGACCGCATTGTATGTCGGCGCAATTTAATTCAGTTTCGAAGTTAAACCGCTGTAGCAGAAAGAGTATGGTTGGAACACTCCAGAGCTTAAGTTGTCACCTGGCGGACGGTTATTTACAGTACCAAGACTGAGTTGAGTTTTTCTTACTTGGTTTGCAAGAACCCACAAATACCGGCCAGACATCGCTGTATTTTTGTACAGTGGTTAATAACTTTCTTCCAGTAGCCAAGAGAATAAAAAATCGTTCTGCTGTAACACACTTTCGGCGCCTAGCTGCCATGCCACCTGAAGGAAGCACGAGGGCTGAGATTCTGCCAGGTCGCCCAAGCCTAGACAGGGGAAGTCGAAAGGCTGAGGTCGGGTTCGAACCACGGACCTTCCGATCAGTAAATTCGCACTCTAACCACTGAGCCATCAGTAGCCAAGCAACCTAACAAAGGCGACAAGTACTGTTGAAACCATGACGGTGCGTCACATTTATTCTCTATCTCAACAAATGCAATGAAGTTGTCATTCGCGATTTTGTCCTGAAGGTGAAGTCAATCTAAGCTGAAAAGTCGATGAGCACTACAGGTACCTTGTCCTTGTTGTGACCTATCGGTTGTGCGGCTGTGGAGATTCAAATCCGTAACCTTTCAGTTGGTAGATGGAAAATATTTCATCCGGAGCCAGTAAATGTTCAACACTGTAGTTACCTAGCACTTGGACGAAATTTAGAAAAACGCCCCCCCAAAGACATCCGGGGTTCGGTGACCGTCCAAATGATGGCTTCTCAGGTAGGAGACCTACCTGCCTGGTGGGTGCTCTCCATTCTGTGTAAGTCACCATGATTCGTTAGTAGTTCTGAAGCACGAACATCTGGAAATCACCTATTCAAGGAGTGATTAGATTTGAAATATATGATCGAAGGACGAATGTTGCTGCATCTTGTCTAAGTACAGGTTAATCACTCATTAAACGGACAAAATGTTTCGTATTCGGTGTCCGTATAGCTACCATAAAATGTCATTTATGACGATCTTCAACTAAATGCGCATCACAACGGTCGCCTCGTGTTTCTGTTTTTAAAACACTCGGGCACTGTACCCATCTGATGTATCCCGAGAAGGGTAAAACCGGTCGTGGATTGTTGAAAGTTTTCTGATGACCGTATGAATAGTTGTATTCAAGAAGGTAACAACCCGAATGTCGTATCGAGATGGCCTTTGTGCAGCGCATTCATTTGAACAATATTAATAGCCGGAGGTTCAGCTTAGATTCATTTGAGACGCCCGTTAGAAACAAACTGGTGTGTAACTGAGTGTATTTTGCTAATTTCGTGCCATTTGGGTTTAATTAGGACATGAGGTTGACTGGGGACTGCGCTCATCTGATGAGCCTCACGAAGGGCGAGACTGGTCGTGGGCCATCGAAGAGTTTTCAGCAGTTTCCCCAAACAAACATAGATCCTCTAAATACCGGGCTTTATTAGGTTCTTTGCCTGGCAGTCATTGGTTTTATGCTCAAATTTGAATGAATTTTTGAGCTTTACGTTGCAATAATCAATGACATTCTCAAAGACTGACGGATGGGCCACTCCGCTTACGGTTCGTGGCTACTCATTTCTCTTGTCAAGAAAAAAACCCTACTAAATCTCAGTGCCATTCAAAGTTATCATCTTCTGCTATACTGTGCAAATTCGATGTAGTGATGCGCAACAGTACCGAGGGGAAGCAAGACGTACACGGTTCATAGCGTGTGGGCACATCACATAGACGTGAATAAACAAGTAAGATGTGTCCAGCATGCATTTGTGTGGGGTAGCGATAATAGTTTAGCGTAGCATGCAACATGTCCATAGTTCAAACCCTAGGCTGATATAACAGATCATTCATATCGCGATATATACCTCATTCTTTACATTGTTCAAACGGAGGACCCAGTCAAAGGTGGGGCTCAGCTAACTGCACCAGCAAACCAACTGAGATGATTGTGACTGCGTCCACAACCAGAAGACCAATGAGCAACTGAGAGTTTGTGTCAGCGAACCAAAACGACACTCTCGGGCTACTTCAAAAGGAATTCCAACGACCTGACTGAAATAGGGCAGCGCTCAGCTTTGATAGTCCATCTGTTGTTTGAAAGCTAACCGGTCTAATTCGGAAGCATGAACATTCTACGGTAACATCGTGAGCTGAATGTACGACGTTTTTGGGCTGAATCTGTGGTAATCCAGATGATCCCCCATGCTTCAACTGGTCCGACGCCGTCAATTTCTCCGTCAGCACACAGCTCTGCACCCTCATCAGTCTCGTATCTGGTTTAGTTAGGGACTTTCCCATTGTTTGCGAAATGTTTCTGCATCCCCAAACCCATCAAAATTTTCTCTTGTTTAGTTTAGGTGCAAACTGTACGTAGCTGGTCCCTACTAGTCATTTTTTTAAAGACATCGATCTCCGCCAAGGACACACGCATCTCGATATGTCCATCTGTTCAATTGAAAAAAGTTCTATATTAACCTACAGAAGCATCTCTTAAAAAATAATGATCCTTCAAATCTACTTGTTTTTCTATCCTTAAAGGAGAGGCAATTTTCAGCTCTGTTTCTGAACTGTTCCACATTTGCCCATCTTACAGCTGATTGTTTATTGGTCGAATGGTCACATCTCCACTTGACAGGTAAGTTTGGATTTAACAACAATAAACTGATAAGCAGTACTCTCAGAATTCTCTTTGTCGAATGGTTGCAACCTGATAAGAATTACACCAAATCGATGTGCGGATTTGATCAGGTCAGGTGACTCGTCAGGGTGGATCGATATCTAATCTACCCAACCGACATGGTGTTGGGGATGGTCGTGGAATGCGTAGCGCTAGGGTGTTGGTAGATCCAAACAGTGAGCAGTTGTCAACGTACAAACAAATGAACACTACTCAGCGCCGTCTACTACTCTTTAGAATTGAGTTCTGTCTACCGGCCCGTGTTGTCTGTGATTTCCTTTCTTCAAAAAGCCGTTCGGCCTAATTTAGTATCAGTCTTTCAAGTATCTCACCAGAATCAGAATGCTCCGATGACGTTCAATCCTCAGGTTTTCGGATTGTTCCGTACGCTTGAATGTACCAGGAAACGAAAAATAAAAGTTCTCCGTTTGACACTGAGTTACGTGAAAGTGTGAGAATGGAGATTAGTGTCAATCGTAACATAGTCGCGGATTTGTTCTGGTTCTTAATTGTTGCCGGTTAGCCGGGTTTGAGTGTTTTGGCGCCCAAAGATCAGGTTTGTGCATATATATAAATATATATATATATATAACTTTGTAAATTATCTGAGGACCACACATAAAAAACAGTACTTGTTTGCTGTCTCACTATCCTAATCTTTAGAGCCCTAAAACCGGTTTTTCGACCCGTAGACCGATGGAAGAGTACTTTAATAATGTGAACATGACCCCTGGAGAAAGGTTTCATGAAAAATCTGCTCCAAAATGCTGGAAAAGACCACTCTCCTTCGTCACTCTGTTGAAACAGTTGGAGAAAAATACTGGAAAATGACGTGATGCTATATGGCAACCTCAGGCGGGAACCTAATCTATCTAACCCTTGCCCATCTACCGGATTAACCTGCACAGCATTTAGAGAATTTATCAACAAATGGAGGGATTTTTTCGAAAACGAAATGGTTTAATTCCTTTATCCTCTTAGTGATGAGTTTCCTCTCAGTCGCTGGTATAAAGTGTTTTACACTAGTACGAAAAGCGTGCGCTTTTTAGCTAGTGCTTATCCAGTTCACTAGACACGGAAGTGTCGGAAGGCAGCCTCAGTCATTAGTTCAGTGTAACCAGTCATCTGACACACCTAGTCGAGTTTCTTCTTCCACATGTTTTTCATCGTTCTGCTTTTTTTTATAACAAAACCGTATCGGGCAACAATATGCCGACCCTTCTGCCAGTCATTCAACAAAACTGAGAAAGTTTGCTATTCTGGAACCAAACTGCACCATGGGGTAGAAATGCTAACCTCACGTGTTACCATTTTGGTGGCCTATATGTCACAGTGGTCCATAAACATAGGAGAACTTAACCGCAGTTGGCTGCCTACCTCAGACGCCACGTATCATGGACAGCTTGGGCAAGCTATTGAAAGAAACACCCAAAGAATGTATCGAGCTCTTACGGAAACCATTCCGCACGGAAGGACACAAACCGTGGTTTGAACTTCTCACATTTGTGAAGCTAGGGAAAGTTACATCCATCTTGCATTTGTTTGTCGCGGTTGACGAAGCCAGTGCCGCGATCTGATTGACAAAAGACTGATCCTTCAGCCAACAGCCCGAATCTCCTCAGCATCACGTGGTCGGTCTCACTAACGTTTACCTGGAGAATCTCAGTAGAAAGAAAATAACTCATTTGACTGAACTTCTAACTGCAGGATTAGTGAATACTACCCAAGGAGCGACCTAACGTAAAGGGTAAACGACTGGTACGTAAAAATTACATATTCCGAGAGTCCCTCGGTTTTAGTGTTGGACAGTAGTTCATCTATCCTACACATCAAATAAACGCATTGTGAAGCACTTTTGGGCATCTGGATGGATAAAACTTGCCTAGTCGTTTGATGCCTAAGTGGAATGACGTCGTCATTCGTGAGCAAATCCTCCTCTGTCCTGAAGCAGGAGTTTTCGTGAGTTTACACCAAAGGGGAAGGCATCAAACTCTAATTTAGCTGTTATTAGAGCTCATCAGATGTGCATTTTCTTGGCCATACCGCGGTTTCAGAACTGGATATCGGACATTCTAGGCAAGCGTCTTACCACAATTACACCAGCGCACGTATCTATGCGAGCACCGAAAACCAATCAAAGTTGTCCAGCAGGTTTCGAGCATCCGTGGCGCTACCCGACCGGAAAGTCCTGATTGGTGGGTCGTTTGATCGACGCCACCAGGACAGTTACTGGGTCGCCGTTCGAGGCGTCGGGCGAAACCAATCATATCACTCAGGTATGGACCGGATTGCCTCTTCGGACGTGAAAATTCGTGTGCACTTAGCATGTGTTGGTGGAGTAGTGGTGACACGCTGGCCGTGCAGGTCAGATGTCGGGATTTCAAAACCCGGCTAAGGAATGCACTGCTGATGAGTTCTAATAAGGGTCCATTGCTTCTCCCCTTGGTGTGCACCCACGAGAAGAATGGCGCCAGAACAGTGGGAGGAGATATAAACACGAAATCCATAACTGTTTGCGTGGCCTTTTAATTAACGTGGTTGGTGTGAACACTGGTTTACGGAGTACTTTAGTTTTCATTCACGGATGGAAAGTCAGGTTTGATACTGGAGAGCGCCGGCAGCCTGACTCGTTATAACTTAGTGGTTGTCAGTTCACATTAAACACGCTCTTTAGCGAACTAAAATCATTCAGCAATCACTTCACAAATCGGAAGGATGACGAAGAACCATGAGTATAGCAAGTGAGCGCAGTGCCGAGACCACTTTCCCTCTTCTCTGTTCGGACCATGGGCCTCTTATTGAGACGTTCCAATCCATAATACAAGTTGTCTCAGAATGTATCCTGCTTATCAGTTGGAACGATACTGGCTCCTTTAGGACCGAACTGTTTGATTTTTCCCCTGTCTAGAGACGGATGAACCTGGCGTGACGGTGACGTGTGGATTGTACCCAAATGGAACAATTCGAATTTATTTTTTTGAGGTGAGCCCCTAAACCTATGAACCCCATCCATTTTGCAACCTGCGATATTCAACTTTGCAGTAGACTTTTTGGAACATATTTAAAGCTATTATAGGGATCACACATGAGGTTAACTTTCGCTCCTGGGTTTAGTGGAATATCGTATTCAAATCATTTGAACCACATGTTTAATCCGCCAAACTGCCCAACCAATGAACAACTGGTGCCCTTCTAAAGAGGTCATTGCGTGTGTCCAGTAACGGGAAGAATATACAGAAAGCTCTGTTCGCCATCCGTTCTCCGATTTTGCACAGTGCAGGTAATCCGAACAAGAATGAAACAGCTGTGTTATGCTCCTTGACTGTCGGGTAACATCAATGGCGGCACCAAGTTTCTCTTCTGGCTTTATGCAAGTTATAAGTGCAAGAAACTGGATTCAGACACACTCGTTCCCTTCTTGAGAGGCCATATTCGGAATTAACCAGGTAAATAACGGAGTTCTTCCCCGCAGCGGAAACCTGATCTGATCGATCCCTTCGGATGTCCTCTCGTATTATCTTCTTGGTTATCCGCACGCAGCGGGATTCGGCAAGAATAATGGAAGTTTTGTGGACTTCCGCAGGCCACTGAATTGTTACAGTGACTGAGGTATTCAAAACCGAGATTAGATTGGTTGAACGAATGAATTTCTAGGCATCATGACTGAAGCAAGGAGTGACTTGAACACAAATTAAACTGGCTTACTGTAGTTCAGCATTTAATGCTCAATCGAAACTCCTGCAGTAAAGTATGTTCGGTTCCTGGAAATTCTTCGACAGCACACGACCGGTTTTTCCCCACTTGGGGCTCATCAGGTAGGCGCAGCCCCGAGCTTCCGTAAACCTTATGTTCTACTTGAACCCTATGAGTAGTGTATTACGTCTATACACGTATCGCGATATCTCGAATATCATACCAACCGAAACATGAGGCGGCCTGGTGCAGCACATTCAGTTGCTTGAAAACATCAAGAACAAGAGATTCAGCTGGGTTCCAGGTGAGTCTCTCGAAAAACCAAATTTGTTTGCAAATGAGTGTATTTCGCTATGTTTGGTTCCATTTTTTTCACTAAAACAATAGGTGCATGTGTTATCAGGTCAAAATAATACAGTCAGCTTGAGCGGATCTAACCCAGATCGTCAAAGTGACAGTCCATATGGCTATAATAAACACCTGTCGTTCCGGAACAGAAGCACCGCTTAGGTTTTTTGTGTTCACTGAAGTGCAACGGGACTGGAACATAAAGAAACGAACCATGCACTCACTGAAAGTGACCCCATCTACGAACAAATAGGTGCAACCCGGTAGCAACTCAACCGTGATACTCAAATGACGCCAACTATCGGATGAACAAACCAAGAGATGGGAACCTTCTGGAAGCACATCTGCAACGGTGACGAGAGAGCAGTCAGGGAAATCGGGGGCATACTTCACTCCAGCACGGACCAATGTTTAACAGCAGGAGAGGCCGTGCTCTAAAGTCACGTGGATGTGGGCCAGCCAACTGACAGACCAACCATTAGAACCGTCAAGTCAAGCGATCAATCATAAACTGAGTTCATTCCCGTCTAGGATTGCGTACACCACCACTCAGCGTACAACCAATGACGTCCCTCTTCACAACGAGGCACTGACGGTATTACCTGGATTAGTGAAGAATCGTTTTCATCTAAGATGTCCGAATTTTGTATCTTGGTTGATTAGATGGAACAAGATGGAAGCGCATCACTCATGATTTCACAGGCCAACCTGTTCCTCATTAGTTGTCAATCCCCACGGATTCTCTAACCTGTGAATTCTCCAATTCCCGCAAAAATCAACAACTAATCAGTAATTTTCAATCGTCCATGATGATACCTGACCGGTAAGTTCCGATAGACGGATCAGTCCATCGACACAACCTGGAGAGTTAGTGGGTCGTGGTTCCAGGCGTCGGACAAAACCAGTCATATCGCTCAAGCGTAAACACGTTCGTCTGTTCAGAGGTTAAAATTTAAACGAGTCCATCGTTCATTGTTGGAGTAGTGGTACCACACTCGCCTCGCATGTCAGATGCCCGGCCAAGGATACACACTGCTGGTGAGCTCTAATACGAGCGGTAGTCGAGTTCAGTGCTTCCTTCCGCTTTGGTGTGGACTCACCAGAATAACTGAGCCAGGATGAGAAGGGGACCCTCCAAAATAGAGTGATATGAACATAGATTCTCTTAACCTTGAAAGGTGCAGATCGCTGGTTGGTTTGTTAAATGTGCTTGACAGTTTTATTGATTTTTTGGTTCCCAGTCTAGTTGATATCAGCAGCAAGTCGTTTGGTAGCGACACAGTCGACTGAATCAGTCGGGGTGGGCTGACTGGTTGTATGCATACGTTATTATGCTTACTGTATGCTCATCGGTATTTGCTACTGTTATTCATCGTTTTGTTCCACGGTGCTACACAATGACTGGTTTTTTGGTGTTGTGAATTGCTGACCAACTATGCAACACCTCGTTCAACAGCAAACGAACTGGGTGAAGAACAGCCTGGTTGACAGCTGAAAATATCAATTACTCCGCTTGTTCCCAATCGGATAAGGTCCCGTAGACGGGCATCGAATGGACCCTTCTGCCGGATAACCGACTGCTCAATCGACAGCGATACTAAAAAATCCCACTAGCAACCACTGCAAAGGTGTGGTTACAGCTGCACACTGGTCAGTCAACCGAACAGTCAGGGAGCTGATTCCGCCACACGAATCTGAGCACAGTGTATCTACTGGTGGGGATGTCAGAAACGGACCACAGTTTGGGGGGAATGCATTCGTTTGCAAATTACATTGGTGTTAATGAGAGACTCAAGTGAATGTCTCGTTTATGCTCATCTTCAGTTGAGTTTCGCGTTAGGTTAAATAAGTGTAGTTCACTACTTGCGTAAAATTTGGAAACTCGGAGATCACGCCGACCCAATGAACCTCAAGAAATGCGACAACAGTAGTAGGCTGTCCGGCAAAATTATAAGTAGTATGTCCTGCCACTGTTTCCTCTTGAACTCGTATGAATTTTGGACATCCGGGAACCGGAACTTCTACGATCAATGATATTCTGATACTTTTCAACACATTGTGCAGCACACAAGGCTACTTCAATATCCCGCTGCCAGTATATTCAAGTTTCCATGTTTTCATATAGGTAGTATAGAAAGATTGCTCAAAGTCCGCAGAAGGTTCACCACTCTGTGTTGACATAGTGTCCCGCAACCAGACCGAGTTTTAGTCAATATCTTAACAATGAAGTATCGCGGCTTTCTGCGGAGCAGTAGCACGGTGCTGTTGTCCATGAAGGGGGTCTCCAGTTTCAGCCGTTACAACATACATATCAGAGCAGAAATAAACGTTCTGCCAAATTGCTGATGAGACCAGGGATCGGCTACTTCAGATTCCAGGTGCTAAGCCTGCCTGATTGTCCCAAACGAGGCGAAACCAATAGGAGGCTGGCTGAGGATTTTGCGCAATCGTCCCACACTACTTATATCGTGCAGAAGACCATGGTTTGTTCGGAAATACATTTCAACAAGTTCATCAATCTGGCTTATCACTCCGGTAATTCAACGAATTGCGAAATGAGTTGAAATGCTGGAAACATGAGCTAGAATTTCGGGACAATCTTTTATCCTTTCGTCATGTGACCCGTAACCGTTGCTGTGATTACTGTGGGCATTTCCAGGCTTTACTTATAGATTTCATCGAGCAAAGTTGTAAATGAAAGGGAAATTGCGCAGCTTTTCCGTCCTGATTGTAATTCATCAGTGATTCGAAGCTGCAACTAGCCGATGAACTTATTTCCACTTAGACGTGATAGGGCACCAAACCCTTCTCAACTGTACAGTTTCAGTTTACGAGAATTTGTAGTGAATACAACTTAATATCGCGATAATTCACTTGCTTATGCCACACTTTTGATCTCCATACCTTTCGCTCGCCCGTACCCGCCGTTCATCTTACCGCAAAGGTCGTCCCATCCGACACTGGCATACAAGCATGTGTGTGTGTGTGTGTGTCACTGACGTACTCATTCCCTGTCTGCTGGGCCTGCTCTGACAGTCACTGTCGTGATTTCCGTGTGATCACAGCGCCAAGCTGAATCACTAGACTGACTCCGGAAGGGGCCACCGCGAACCATGCTACCGAGCCGAAATGCCGCCCGCCGTTTTTTGGTTTACGAATGTTAAATTTGCGGTGCGCAGGTCAGCGACAGACCTGCGCATTTGTTGATGCCACGAACGTGGACACTTGAGACTTGTTGTATGATTTTCCACACCTGTGTGTAAACAGTAACGTAGACTTTCGAACCCAATTCCTTCTTTTGATATTCGGGATCCTCGATTCTACGCGTGACTCAAATTTCCGTATCGAGAACCTCAACAACAGGTGTAGGAAATTCCCACTAGGTAAGCTTGAGAATGCTAGGTGCACACTGCGGACGACTCTCAAAGTCGATAACAGTGGTTTCAAGCTTCGCTGCATTGAGTTTTTACATTCGCACAGGAGAGAATCCGCTTACATTTACAAATCGAATTACAGGACATTTCACAAACCGAGCAGTTTTCCCAGATTTTCGTCAAAGTTTGTGGGTAGAAGCCAAAGAAAACTCATTTGATCCACAGTAGCCGTTACCGATCGTACAACTCGCCGACTGAGGGCTCATGAGCTTTGTTATGCTGTTATTGGCCCATTACTGACGTATACCAGGGGTCTATGCTACAGTTCAATAGACTACTATTCGCCATACTAATTCAAGCTGTCTTGAGGTGAACTTTTAAGAAAAAAGGACAACAAGCTTTCTGTCCGAAATAACTTCTATGTCAAGTCAACTACCAAACGGCATCTTTCTCTCCACAGCCCAATATCTACAAAGAACGTTTGTATTTGGCGAAGCGACAAACTGATTGGTGATATAATAACTGCACACCCGAAACAGCGAATAAGTTTTGCTCGGATTTACTACCTCAGAATATCTCAGGCCAGTATATCTTGACGCCACGTTCCATCATCAGACTCAAGGCGTGTCATTCTTCAAGCACGTTTTGGGTATGAAAATGTGGTGGTCGTGACGCCAGAGCGAAACACGCAGCGCTGTGTGCGGTCCATTTGTGAAAATGCAAACAGTTGTTTATGAACGCCGACAAGGATGGTTGTGCGCAAAACGAGAGGCTTTAAATATGCGACCCCGGTCATTCGATTCATTTTGTTTGACTAACGTTAGCATTGCAATCCGTGGCATCGCGTCTGACCAAATTCACTGTAGACACTCAGCGGTATTCATCGAAATCCACAGCTCTTTTGCTTCACCCCGTGGGGGAACCGAGGTTTTTCGATGGAGACTTTGCTTTGTGAGTGAAGAAAATCCATGCTCAGATGGACAGAAGCACTTCACAACTGTTTCCTCCTTGTCGAAAAGCATCAAGGTGCACATCTGGAGCAGCCAGTCAACATGTGACCACGTGATATGGATTCCGCGATTGAAGGATGAGCGGCTCTACATTCTATGTGCGAGTTTGTCACACTGCTGATCAGCCACTTGTGGCCGAACTACTAACTCGGAGATCACAGGTTCAAAACTCTCGTGAGTTGCGCATTGCTGGTAATTCCCAGTAGGGATGAATCGGCCGCAAAGCGTATTTTTCTGTTTTTGGTATAAATTGATTCCACATACATGACAAAAGCCCCATTGAAAGATTCCGAAATCCCCTCATTCTGCCAAGAAACGGGGTTTCGTAAATTCAATGTCCGATCTGTTCTCGCATCCCACGTCGAATTGGTATGTGCAAGAAGACTGACTTGAACATAATACGTCCGACCCCATTGAGTTTCAACGATATGGCTGAGGCGGTACTTCATTTCATCCACAATTGACTGCTCTGATTCTTGGACGGTGATGAAAGCCTCAACGGCGAAGCTTTATTGCTGTATGAAGAAGGGCTGGATTCCGATCAAGAGACCTTCGGTATTGAGGAAGTGCGTAAAGCTAGTTTTCAAACGATGTTTTACGTGTAGATACGGGCGGGAGATTACAACCCAATCACGTGCCGAGTTTGTCATGCCCCGTGGAAGATACCTGAAAAATATAACTAAACTCGCTGCTTAGTTGACCACTCAGTGTGTAGTTTTACCGAAGGACAAGATCTTCCCCTTGTAAGAAAGACAAAAATGGGCTAATTTCGAGGCCTTATGGATCTAGTTTACAAGTACTCAGTTGCACCTGGCTGCAGTGCTCAGTTCAGTGCTCAGGATTTCCTATCCGGGTGACTCCAACATTCACTAGTGCGTCTCAATTATGAGTCTACGATATGTGACGAACGAGCACCTTGTGGATTAACTATCTAGCATCAAGAAAGAACCATAAGGCACTTTCAATGATGCTATTTCTCGGCTTTCCCAACTTCCATGCGTCTGGTAGTTGGGTCACATTTTCTAAAATGCTATCGAACCAAATCATAAGGATAGAGTTGAATCCGGAGCTGTAAAAGAACCTAAGGACCTGTATGAGAACCTGTATGAAATGAGTTGACCAGTTCTAGAAGTGTTACCCGATCTACCGCCATGATTTCCAGTGAGCGATGAGGTCCTGACCGTATGGCTCTCCTTAATCTCAAGTCAGTGGATTGCCTCTAGGTTCATCCCTGCTGTAGGCATCTATTTCGGGCTAATTCGAATGGATCACACCATTTTGTGATGTAGTGATTCAATAATCATTTTAACCAATAACCGGAAGTAGCCAGATACATCAATATGGATGCTCCAAAACAGGTTACATGATCTGTGATACTAATGGAGATAACTCCAGACTACTACTCCATATGTAGTAGTCACACAAAACGTGTCGGTCGGTTATACAGCGGAATCTTCTGTGGTCTGCTGATCAACTGGTAACATAGCTGAAACCTGTGAAGCCCGAAGCGCGAAAATTGCATTTAAAGAAACCTTTACCTGGAGTTCACCATCTGAGCCAGCATGTCATCTGGAATAACACTAGCACCTTTTGGGTTTTACACCACTTTCCCACATGGTTATTGCAGGCAATTATGCACTGATCTGGTCGTCCAATGTGCTCATTGTAAACACTCAGGTCAGACGAACTCGACTTTGCACCCACTTTCCAGCCTTATGTGGCTTTTCTGTGAATAAAGCTTATCATTATGCTATTCGGCCTAGGTTAAAACACCGTAATGAACAGACATTCGAACCGGAGAATGAAAAATTCCCTACGTGTGAGTTTTTCCTGCTGTTGGGTTTCGAGAGACACCAATCAGTGTGTCCTCCCAGGTCTACCACACATTTTTGGGGAGTAATCCTGAAACAACTAGCTCACTGTGCGCTGACAGCGGGGATTGCTTTGCGTTGAAAGGGTGGTCTTTCCAATGAAAGCTTTTTTGGACCGTTTCGCTTGCTGAGAAGCTACCCAGATGTGATGGTAGATTTAGTGTAATGAACTTGTGGCATGCACGGAGACAGGTTGTCTTCAACCATCTTATTGAACCAAAGGGAACACTACTTTCAGGCATACGTAAACACCACGCACAAAATTAGAAAAGCTTTCCATCTTTAGCACTTCCTGGTTGCTATCACACTGTGAGTAGTCTCAGAAGGTAAATGTCTTACGAGCCGAAAAATACATCATTTGGTGCAAACCATGTGACTGGAGAATCAATGACACATTTTATTTCGTGTGTGTTCATCACACTGCTCATCAGTCCTTAATGAAAATCTTCGGACTACTCGAATTTCAGTTCACTTCGGTTTGTCTGAGGTCAGCTCTGCCTCCATTACGTGACTGACAAATCATGATTCTTTTCTCTTTTATGTGAATTGATTTCACGCTGATGATGATGAATCGTCTGCGGCTAAGGCTTCTTCGATGAACAATTCCCCTCTTTCTATCCAGTAGTGTGAGTTTCAAAAATTAAGTGATTTGCTGCCATCGTAATTTTTTCCGCTGAAGACTCACCTTCATGTATATGAAAATTTCCTTGGCTTAACCAGAAGTGAGTGCTGAAGATTTGAGTCTGGCGAAAGAATGGCGGTAAATGTACTGTTTATAACCCTAAAGAAGAGTGAAATAGTTGCAGATTGACTGTTGGGTTTTCGGTGAAAACTTGAAAAAATCGCAGATATTGATGAAACTGAGATTCACGTAACATAATCCGGGGTCGTCACATTTTGGTTTGTGTACCAGCACTCGTTTCATACTTTATGGCAGTCCATCTTTGATCGTTTGTGACGCAAGGCAATGGGAACTTCAAAAATGTGTTGCCTCCCCTAAAAATAAGATGTACAGTGCTGTTTCCCTGGTATGACCTTGAAAATCCAAGCGGACTCGGTCACATGAGTGAACTGGCCGTATTGTTAAAATGAATAGTACTAAAAAGTACAGGTGAGGGAGTTATCGTAGTGAAGGTCACTGAGAACAAGAGACACTGTGGTACGCATGGTGCAGTTATATTCAGCATGATCTTCTGTGTCCATCTTGGCACCTTTGGGCGCCAAACGAATAGAATTCTCATGCTGAGAACTGAGCTTGTTAGTACGGTAAGCCTTTTGTAATGAACGCTATTCAAAAGCACCCAAATTATTTCCACCCTTGAGGCATTGTTCAACTGAAGAGTTGCTCTGAAACCAAATCAGAACCCAACAGAAGTAGGCAAACTCAGACTTCTGGCCTCCATGGGACTATACATCTAGTGTACAAACAGATGAATGGAGTCAGCCTGAGTACTCCCGAAAAAACACTGACCTGCGTAGGCCTGCCTGGCCGGGGATTAAAAGTAATCTGCTTTATTCAAGTTCCAAGAACAGGCATTCCCTTAGGTTAACCGGCTTCTTCTGCGCAAACGGGTCTTCAAATCTATGGTTGCCACCCGCATTATTTAGTTCGAAATATCCGCTGAGTTAACATGTGTAGCCCTGTTCAGCTGTAGCACCCTTTCGGTGCCTAACTGCCATACCACCAGAAAGAAGCATGGGGGCTGGGATACTGTCAGACCGCCCAAGCCTAGACAGGGGAAGTTAAGAGGCAGAGGTCGGATTCCAACTATTGACCCTCTGGGAAGTAAATTCGCACTTTAACCACTGGACCATCTCGCCCCTGTTTACTCCAGTGAATGAAAAACAGTTCCGCAATGGAGCCAACGGCAATATCTTTGCATTCTCTTCACTTTCTTCTCAACAATTTATTCCTTATCAAGATGCAACTATTCGAACCGCGCAATTGAGAGTATTTCCGCTTCCAGACGTCTGGGACCAAGAAGGCGTATTGCTGAAGAGGTCTAATAAGAGCAAAACTCGAGTCCAGTGCTTCCTCTCTTCAGTGTTTACTCAGCAGGACAGTTGTGCCTGGACTGAACTGGGCAGTCCAAACGGGACCGTTGTAAGGCATTTTCCACAAATCCACAGAGCCAACTACAACTAACCGCATCTTCACAGATTGAGCAAGTGTACTGTGAAGTGTGTTCAACCACAAACGAACTAATTTCAGATGGGCTGGATTAGGTCCGTTTAGCTTTAACCGGGACTAAAGTTGAGCTCAAAGCCTAAGATGGAACCGGTAATAAAGCTCACATGCTCTCATGGTTGCATGTTGTGCTGGTTTCTGGTCGATATCTAGGGAGTTTCGTCAATCATGGAGGCCGCTAGAAATCTTAAAACCATAACATTCTCTGCTTTATTTGATTTCTTCTAAGGTGGAATTACCGTGTTTGCAATGTGCAAAAGCAGGGGGATTGTCACAGTTTTTTTTCTTCAAAGTGTCACTGGGATTGAAGTTTGTCGGAAAGAGCGAGTATCGTTTCCTAGATGCATGTCCGGTTCTGAAATCAGTCTGCGTTAGTTCCATTGAGCAGGAATAAATTTTCAAATGTAACTCCTAACAGACGACAAAAATGTTCTTCTAAGACTTACAGCTGAAGTACATTTCTCCGGAAAACTGTCGAATGTATTGCGCATGATTTTGGATTTGTATTTTCGCTATTCGTGCAGGACCACGGAACCCATTTCGTGCACTGCATCAAACACAAAACGACCGCAAAAGTCAATTTTATGAGCGGATCTCAAATGTTTTAGTTTGGCTGGCCAATTTGTGAACCAGTTCTTACGGAATTGGGCTAGTCCAGCTGTGCGCATCGCGGAGTCAAAATGATAGAGAGGAATCTGGACGCACACCGAGTGATGTAACTTGGAACGCTATGCAGAAATTTTCTTTCAATTTATGTTCACTCAGCAATCTTGAGGGTTATGGAAGTCCTCACAAGTTAGCATTTGGCCTTCCTCCGGCTCACGTGCCACATCTCATCTAGCATAACAGTTGAGCGATAGCCCCACCAATGGGAACAAATGCGGTAGTCGGTACCCCATGAGTCCTGAAAATGGCATTGCGAAAATTTTTTTCCAACCAAGGTTATTCTCATTTCGCATTTGTTCTTTTTTAAGGTCCCGCCAATTTTTGAACACATGGAGCAGCAATCTGGTTTGTCTGATTACTACAACTACACAACCAAAGAGGATGATGGTGAGTCTTCCTGTATGAGTTAGCGTGTTTGGTTACTCGCCTGTCATTGGAACTCAATTAGGTGCTTCAGACCAAACGGAACGTTTACTGTATTCGTGGCTATATAGGTTTGGAGGGCCTTTCAGTTAGGTACAACATTTCTTGAAAGTCAGTCAACCTGACTGGTTGTCAGTAAAAAAGTGCTCATCTCGCTGGAACGGTTTCAAATGCATGATGCATGTGATTATTGACTTTCTCACTTTGCGAATGTCCCTAGATGGTCATGATACGCCCGGTGCATGCGATGGTGCTTAACTACGGTGCTGTGTACAAAACTACTATGGATTGATCAAATTTATCCTATCTACGATCATCCTGAAGGCGACGCGCGTATGGCAGTTTTCATGAAATTTGAGTGGGAGAGGAAGTCATCGTGACACATCTGGTCGATGAAATCAGCCAATCAGATCACTCTTTCAGGTTAAGGACCACCCACGTAGGTGTGACTGCACCTCAGAGTCTAGCCGAAGGCATGTCCCCCAATGGAACGACGTGAAAATCAAACGAAGAGTTTTCAGCAACCTTGTGAGTAATGTGTTACGTCTATACAGTGACTGACTTATCGTAACAACTGAAACGTGAAGAGGCACATTCAGTTGAAGAACACCACAAACAAAGGATTCAGTTGGGTATCCCATGGACACCAGATGAGTGTTCCGCTTAAATGGAGTCTGCTTATCCCGATCAAATGGCTAGTGTTATCTTTGGCAACAGAGTTGCGCTCCGAATCGGAGATAAAGGCCTTCTACTGGACTGGATTCTATTAAATGCGGTTGTCTAGTCGATGCGACTGGAGGCAGTAAAACGTTCTTGTATGGGTCTAAACTCTGGTCAGCCATGGACCCAGTTGCATCATGCGTGGCATCCGTGCAGGACTTCAGTCAAAGAGTGCCCTTCCTTCTGACGTACATATGTTGACTTCGATTGTGTAATTATGCGGGAGCTCCTTATCAGTCCGCTTACACCCAAGTTCATGCCCCTCAGTTCAGCACTTACAACTGGTCTCCCTAGCTCAACAATATCAATCTGACCTAGCTGAAAATTTGCTGGGAGTGAAGTCACGCTGATGATGTTGATGACTTGGGGTTCGATGGAAGAGACTGAAAGAAGCCTTAATGTCGGTCTTTCATTTTATCTGCCCAAATCTTCTCACTCGTTCAAATGTAGACCAGATATCGCCAAGATTAGCAGTTCACTATACCAGCAACCAGAAAATACACGCCGATCCCTGGAAAATTGGTGAATCATACCCCTAAGAGGTGACAGAGGAAGACAGTGGACTACGAAAGTCCAGAAGATGGGAAACGCCTTCAAAGCAGGATACAACTGTACCCTATGTCAGCTGATTTGATCAGCTGATCACAAGATGGGATCAATCAACTTGCCTAGCAGAGGATTGCTTACCTCAAAAAGCCCTTTTTACCCAGCCATAGACTTGGTGGGAACTACCGAAGGTTAGACTGTCTATGAAATAGCCGACAATCATGAAAGCCTAAACCAGTGAAATAACCCGGTTGCCATCTCTCTGGATGGGGACCCCGAGGCTCAATTCGTCACCCGTTATTTACACCAACAGACCTGGCTCAGTCACTCATTTGATGCTCTTGAGTCAAATCCATTGTCTTCTCTGACCTAAGTTTCACTGCTTCATGTAATCGCATCATCTCAAAGTAGAATAACCAAATGAGTTATCGGCCCCAGCGTCTGGCATTGCTTCCATGATCGCCCAATTTCAGGTGGACGAAACCGTAGAAATTGAAACCAACGCACCTGTGGCACGGGATTCATAACCACTCAACTGAAAGGAAACAAAGGGACACTCAGACATTTTAGCTAAGCCTGTTTTCATTCGCTGGCTTACCGAGTTTACTGTGAGAAGTGGTAAAAAGTTTACCTAGCACCTCAGGTACGATGAATAGAGCTCCTTTCAACAGTAGTATGTTGCATTACTGGTTGACTTTGCTCGCCAGAGGCTGCTAATTGGGTTCTCCAAAATTTCACACAGGTCACTTCTTTGCCGGTCAGTTTGTACTGTTTATCTGTGATTTTAAGTCCAGAGCTGAAATCAACTAGATTGTCGTAGAATAGTTCGTTGGGGTTTTTTGTCAGTTTCTGGCAACATTCTGTTTGTCAAATGTATCAGGTATTGCATGGCCCGATTCCGTCCTATAGTCCTCTATGTGAATGTTGTTCTCAAATGTACTACCCCGTGAAAAGTACCAGGTTACCGTAGGTGCTAGTGTAAGGAGAAAAGCCCTTAGTCGCAGAGTTGTCTATTAGAAAACACCAACTAAACGGTTACAAACTATTGGGCAGAAAAGTAAACATCTCATATGCACCTTATTTTAAAAAAAAACTGAATATCTTCACACGTCTTCTTCAACTTTCGTGGATATTCATTGACCATCACGCAGTTGTAAACGAACGCTACAAGGTATTTCCGCGGGTTCCGTAATAAACCCCATGGGGGTGCACCTTCCATCAGACGTGAGGCGGAGTTACGAGAAAATCACCTAGTACTCGCCCGCCTCATCAGTAGTATCCGCCGTTACACCAGTATCTTGTGCAACAAAATGCTCAAAGAAATAGGGTCTTTAAAAGTAGCACCCTGATTTTGGTCGTGTTGACCTACAGAAATCTTTTGCGTCAGTGTAAGGTCATTGGTGGAGTTTTCGTCCTGTATGGTAGGCCAATCCGTGCTAAAAAGCCGAGAAGCGCTGCACAGCTTTTTCATCCTTATTCGGAACCATCAGTAGTGTGCATCTCACGAAACTCCAGTTGGGATTTACCAAACCCGCAGCCTCCCGGATAGTAGTTTGAGCACCCAACCGATCGACCAAGAGTGGTTCGTCACACTTATGGCGCCACACTAGCCATAAGGTTGTTGAAAACTCTCCGACAGCAGGTTTCGTTTCTCTTAGGGCGCGTCAGCTAGGAGTAGACCCCGAGCTCCCATCAACCTTATGTTCTAATTGAACCCCAAATCGTACGTGACTGACGAAATGCACTCATTTGGAGACTACCTTGGTGTTCACAAAAGACTCCTATAGGTGATATATCCGCTTTGTGCTCCAATAGTCAACAATAACCGAGCGATACTCAGCTTCATGACGCAGTATTAGTGTTTTATTGATTTTGCCAGACTACCGTGTGCCAGTTTTGGTTACACCATGAGAACAGGCGTCACCCGCAAAAGATGGATGTTCACAGGTCAACCCATCATTATTCGGTTGACTGAAAACAACTAACGTTTTTCTCTGAAGGATTTTGTAATACAAGGGGTTTCATCGGTGATTAATACGTCTCGGGTCCTACACTTTACCATTAAACATGCAAGCCTATCAACAGTTCTTCCTATGCTACAGGGGCCACTTAAACCTGAAAAGGTAGCAAAGCAAATTTCAACCATCTTCGGACTCAGTTTCTCCGAGTTTATTCCATATCTATCCCCTCAACGTCGGAACGACTCTTTAGAAGCCTTGGAAAACGGCTGATAAATAACACCACGTCATGATGTTCTGGCGTCTGTCTGAACTACTCACTGGCCGTTTGGTTAGCCTCTGCGTATTCCTGGTTATTACACAGGTGGCAATTAATCTCTTTTAATCGGTTCTGAGCGAAATTCGTCAGGCACTGTTTGTCCTTAGTTACTTTGTTTTGTACGTGAAACGTTTGCCTTTCTGGAAACTAAATTGTTCGTGGACTTCGGTTCGGATAGCCCTGAACAGAGCGTTTTTTAGCTGTGAACAACCAGTGCTTCATCTTTTCATGAATCGGTTGAAAAGCGAATGAGGGACCCACAAATGCAGGAAATCTGTTTGATGGGTTCATCTATCAAAATGTTAGTTAAACCAATGGCGCAGTTTGTTTCTAAAAAAATTCACGTCTTGGATTCTGTATAGTCGATCAGTGACCTTCAGATTAGTTATTATCCAGCGTTGGTTCACCTGCGATCAAGAGGCAGTCATCATCTGAGACTTGAGCACCTGACATGCTGGACTCTACCGCAAACGAGCAGTTTGTCTTCACTGCCAACCAGCTTTTTGAAGGGTCGTTGAGACAACCAGTGTTGACCAGGTCCCGGACATGGGTTCGTCGTCATTCAGGATGATACATTACGAATCTCAGAGGCCAAGTGATAAACTAAATCCTGGTTTACATATCCGCCGATCGTTTCCTCTCTGCGTTCGAAACTTCACTTAGCTGTTGGGTTTTCACGTTTCGGATATCACGTGTTGCTACGCCTGTTTGGCGGTCCTTTCAATGAGAGTTGTGATGTTTCATTGGTGCACGAATCGCAAACGTATCGAAGACGAATGGTACAGCGCTAGCCCGAGTGGTGAACAAGACCTAACTAGATAACACGAAACAAATGGTTGGGGGGTGACACGAGAATTGTGATCAGAGTAACCTCTGCTAGTGACTCATCGTGTTGTGGCAATGCGCCGGGGAGGTAATTATTTCTAAGTTCTCAGGCCAGAAGACATTTATTCTTTGCTTCGACTAACTGTAAAGCTCATAGAATGCGTGAAAAATTTATTGTTTCAGAAAGTCTTGAAATACAACCGCTTAAGTTATTGCTGGGCAATCTATTGCTTGGTAAGCGAAGCTTCCGCACACCACGTGACTATTTCAACAGATTTGTTAAGCAGCAAGCTCTTTTACAAAAAGCGGGAAAACAATTCCTTTCCAATTTTAGACCCCATTACATCCGATCCCACTCTACTAAGTTGCGATGGTTTGTTGGACGGTTGTGGCAATTGTCGTGATCTTCGACTGTGTGAAAATGGGCCACTTCTAGCAGAAGATACCCAAAAACACGACAGTTCCAACAATTATGTTCAAAGTACATCCCAAAAATAAGACAACTTCGTGAAGGATCCAAGAGTGGCTGGAGAATTGTGCTTCCAAATGTGACATATTAAGTAAACTCCGGAATGAGGAAGACGCTTCACTGCTCGGAAAATTCGAAAGTGAGCTCTGTCAAGTTGCACTGGCTTCTCAACCATTCCAAAGATATAGCTGACGTCTGGGACAGTAAGCAAAAACTTGGATTGACGCCATCAGATCAGTTATGGGTCCGTTCGATTTCAACGTATCACTGGGCATCTGTTGACGGAACTAGGAACATTCCCGATTATATGCGCACTCTGACGAGTGTGCATGGGCAGAGTAAAGTCAAGTGAAGCCTCCAGCCCGTCTGTGGTATGAGAAGCACCCTGGCTAAATTGGTCCTACTAAATTAGGACAAATAACCCTCATTCCTGACGCTCTTCAGTGAGCAGTTTTATCGTACACGTTTGCCCTCTTACAACTCTCATCCATAGGTGTACTTGCCTGACAAGGCTACGTCGATATCACATGATTGCACACGTGTATTCAACTTAAAAGTCTATGAATATGCTGTAAGATGATTAGGCCTACCTTCTACCTACCTTCAGTTCGTATCTCAACCGAGTAACGCGACACAATGTACTATCATGGTAAACTGTCGCTCAAACCAAGTCAAGGTCAACCTACTACCATCATCCAATGGGACCAACTGAGTGATAATCACTCAATCTATGTGTACGTGTGAAATCCAAATCGGTGACAGAAAGAACTGCCGTTGGTTTTTTGATGAACCGAACCATTCATACTTCTTGACACATTTTCGATATCTTCAGTTTTACTCTTCACGGTTCATTGAAGATTATCTCAGTCGACCTCCGCGTCTTCCGAAAACCAATGATATTTACTCAACATTCAGCTATATGGATTTTTCACGCTAAATCTCTCTTTGAATTACAGGTTCAAGAACCTTTCGGCAAACGACATACAGTCACATTATGACGAACAAAAAGTTTATTCGAACCAGGACACTTGTTGAGTACACACCAAACCCCAGTAAGTCATTAAACGTAATCGTGTCCAGCTATTCATTTGGTCTGATTACGATTAAAAAACATCACTTTGTACAGCTGAAAAGATCCACAAACATTTGAGACTCAAAATTTGTGGATAGTGACTAGATTTACACCCTTCAGCTACGGATTCCAATAGCGTAGGCCAATGGTGTCACACCCTACGCCCCATGACTTCCTGAAGGTTTCAGACACGGAGCCTTACATATAGGGAAGCATCCCGCAAGTTGCATGGACCCGCTTTTCTAGGGGGCTTCCATTTGCCATATCACGTGACCTGAGCTATGTGCATCAAGAATGAATGGTGCTGTGTCCTGTCTAAATACACGCAGCTGGTCAGCCATCGATAGGTGAAGTTTACTCCGAAGCTTGTGAGTTTAGGGTATCTTTGAGACAAGCGTTGTTGACGATATCCGACACAACTGAAACGGTCGTACGGTTCTTCTTGGATTTCCTGCACAGACTGGCTTGTAATCGTAGGATTTCACTACTGAACTAAGGTCCGAGTTCTGGGTAGCTCAATGGTTGGGGGGCGAACTTACTTACGGGGGAAACCGAAGTTCGAACCCAACCCAAGATTCTCGACTGTCACTGTGTAGGCTTTGGCAGTATCTAAGCCCTCGGGCTTCCTTCTAGTGCCGTGGCAACTAGGTAACAACGGAACGCTTATTATTTATTGTTACATTATCATTAAACAGAACCAACGGTGATCAGGTTAGAAGCGCACCCAACTTGCACCAATATAGCCTGGCAGCGAAACACAGCGTTTCTCTTACAAAGTCCACGCCTGACCATCAGATATCGATTTTTCTGACCTATGGTGCGTACTCTTCTGTAGTTCAAATCTTTTCTCGTCCCATTTCAAAACAATTCACTGTGCTAGTATATTCCTGTTATTGTCGAAAGTAGTATCAGTGTACAATGAGTGAAACCAAGTAGCGCATTCATTTTTAGATTTACTGGAGTATTAAATGAAGCAATGTCTTTCGGTTTTAGTTTGCATTGAACAGCTAAACTGTTCCAGTTGCCTGACACTAAATCACCCAGACGGCTTCCATTGCGCTTGGTGCCCGGAAGCCAAAAGATGCAGCGACGGTTATGACCCATACACAGCCGACTGGATTTCCAAGAAGTGTGACATGAAGGTAAGACTACCCCAACCAGGCTACCCTGATACGCTGCTTTTCTCTGCTTCACAAAATCACAAACTGATCAGACCTCGAATATTGGCATTTTTCCGCTGTAAAAGTTATCGACCAGCATTGTATCACGTGAAGCACGTCCTACACATCAGTTCTACCCAGAACAACTGCCAAGTTTGTAAACTTCGTTTTCTTCCCCTCCAAGTCAGATAATCAGTCGGAATGGTAACTAACATTACCAGTATTCAAGAAATACACTCATTTGCAAACAAATTTGGTTTTGCGAGAAACTCACCTGGAATCCAGCTGAATCTCTCAATTGTGATGTTTCCATGCAACTGAATGTGCTGCACCAGGCCGCCCCATGTTCCAGTTGCTACGGTATTCGAGATATCGCGATGCATGTAATTTTACGCAATGTACTATTCATAAGGTTGCTGAAAATTCTTCGACAGCCCACGACCGGTTTCTCCCTTTTTAGAGCTCATCAGGCAGGCGCAGTCCCCGAGTTTTCGTCAACCTTATGTTCTACTTGAACCCAAATTCGACTGTTTTCAAGAAATACACTCAGTTGCAAAACATCACACACGAGAGATTCAGCTGGGTTCCAGGTGAGTCTCTCGCAAAAGCGTAACCTTACCAGTATTTTAGCTCCACCAAACTACTGATCCTGACAGCCTCCTTCAGTTTCAGAAGCTTTGCCAGTTTCCTAATCCTTTTTCGTGCACTTTTTTGAGAAAAACTGTTCATATACTTGCAACTCAGCTAGTTAAATTGGTTCAATGAAGCCTGGGTCTGTGAGTTGGAGACCCGGTCATGACCAGTACAGGTTGATTTCACTTACATATTTAAACAATACGAGTCACGTGATCAATTACCGCTTCCTTCACCATAGAGGTGCACGGTTCAAAGTTTCGTGGAACCATTTAAGTGTCCATCATGCGCCAAAAACCTGAAAGTTTGGTTGCCATATTATGCGTTGTTTCGGTCCGCGTTTTCCTGAGGCAAAGCACCGCTTCGTCCAAACTAATAGCACCCATATATCTTATACGTGAAATGTTACCAAGGAAACTGAGCAAAAATAGGGTTATTTCTTGGTAATGTGAAAAGATTTGGGAATTTTTCAAATGTGCTTTCATCTTGTAAGTGAAGCTAATCTGTGCTGATGAGCCGGGAGGCACTGTGTAACGGTTTCATCCTTATTCGGAATTCCGGGGGTTCCTAGTCACCCACGTCCCAGCTATCAATTTGAACAGTTAACTGTTCGGTCATGAACGGCTGATCGGCACTGCGATTAACTCGTATTTGGACAGGGTACAGGGCCACTCATCCTTCAGTCATAGAAACCACATCGAGAGGTCAAGTGTTGACTGACCCCTCACGTGACAACACCTCAGGTGAAATTTCACCTGTCCGGTGAAATTAATCTTCCTCTGTGCTACTGACAGACTGGTGGTAGCAAGAGAAGAATGGCTAATTTTCAGCAACAATGCTGATCAGCCGCTGGCGACCGAAAGGTTTAACTTTCAACTATTAGCCTGGCGGTCTCGGGTTCTAGTCTCCCTGGAGTTTCATGAGATATCCACTGCTGATGATTGCAACTAAGGATGGAACAGCTGCACGGTGCTTCTCGGCTTGCCGGCGCAGAGTACTTTCACTTAACGGACGAGATCTCAACTGAAGAATCACCAAATTCCCTAACACTTTCTGTTTTAGTATTTCATGAATGGTCACCACTGGATTAGTAACCACTTGGAAGGCTTCTTCAGCGTGCCTTCAAGAGAGGGTGTAGTGGGCATTGATCATACCCGCAAACTACAAAGTTTTCTTTCGTCAATGGCCGAAGCTAATCAGTGTAGTCTGTGATGATCGTCCCATACAGGGAGAAACAGTCCCTTCCATGGAGATCTTTCTATCCCCCCCAAGGTTCCCCCTCTTGAAGTGGGTCTTTTAGTTCAATCAACTTATACAGCAACTTTAGTTTTGAGCCCCCTCTCCTTTAAAAGTGTTTACCGAGGATTCAACGAGCATTAACTGCTGCAATTCGCTGACCTTGCAGTCATATCTCACGGTTTATTATTGATTTTCAGAACGTGACCGAGCACTGCTTTGAACAGTCAACAATACTGACAACAACAACGAAAACGAAAACAACTCCAAAACAGCAGACCTTAACCTCTGTAAATACAACCCCAGCATTGATAAACACTGAAAGTCTGGTGAGAAACAACACAATGAATAAGAAACCAATGGGAACGGATACGACAGATAGAATAACAAGTGCACCGGACAACTCAACAATGTCGCAGGCAACATCGGAGGGATCGATCGAGAACACGGAAAAATCAATAGATGCAGCAGGCACAACAGAAGTTGAAGCAAACGAGATGGGGGAAGAACCCGAAATCACAAGGCAAACCGCAGTAAATACACTGACTTCAACAAAGAGCATACATGGAATGACGACAAATTCGCCGCAAATAGCCGATGGCAACGAACAAGCACTAACAAACACGGTGGTCCTGCCAAACTTAACGACAGTTGGTTGGGACGTAACAAACTCAACGGCCTTAAAGCCGATGATACAAACACAATTTCCAAACGATACAAGAAAGACGGAGACAGACGAGTTCATTACGACGGCGACAACAACAGGGGGCCTACAAACTGAGGAAACGTCTGACGTCATACAGACAACTGTCAGTTCTTGGAACGAAGGCACCGTTTCTTGCACAGATACGAGAAGTTCACATTGCGCTATCAGCGGAAGCAGGATTCTTGTGTTGTGTGTCTTGCTGCCACCGCTAGTAGCGATTCCGGCACTCCTTCTTTGCATGTTGGTGTTGTGCACGTGGAAAAGACGGCATCGATATGTCCTGGTAGGTGGCCGCCATTTTTTGGTATTCCCCTCCCCCTCTTCGCAGTCATAACGATCCCATTGTAGTGGTGTAAGGTAATACTCACCCGCTGCTATATTCACGGACGAAACGAATACCGTCATATCAAGTATCCAGCATTGTGTTTATGCCTTCCTGAATAGGGTTCACATGGTCCTTCTTTCACGTGGTTGGAAATCCTGTAAGCCATAGCACACAGCTGAGCCAATTGACACACGTGCTGTTCACTGCCTAGCCGAACTACCTTGCCAAAGTACACCTGTCGTTTTGCGCTGGACTTATGTCGGGATGAGGTTCAATCCCTCTGATGGTACCTTGCTTAGACACGATGCTCAGATGTGTTTGTTTTAATGCACCCCAAGGTTATCACCTTGTTGTTGGTTGTTTTCCTCAAGAACGCGGGACTTCTTCGCACTAAAACACCGCTTACTTTGCTGAAGTTTTCTTACCTCGTGTTTGTGTGGCAGCTAAGTGCAGTATGTATTTCTGGTGTACTACCAGCAATCATGAAAATGGTTGTCAGACCGGAACTCTTAAAAAACAGGTGAATGAGTGCGGAGCGTCCTTAGTCCAATCGGACACAGTCTCACAGCACAAATCTCCAAGGGTAGATCGGAGCGAAGAAACCCAATGCGTAATCCTAAGAGGAACATCCTGTGATGTTTGTTCTGGTATTCAGACCCTCTCCTGAAATTGCACGCACGGTTGACGAGGAGGGTCTGCATTCGGGGGGGTCTCTGACCCCATTCTTCATCTATCGCTCCCCTTCGTCCCAACGAACTTATCTCGGTAAGAGGGATGGCCGAACTAGTTTCGAAACACGAACCTCTAACATCACAAACAACAAAGTACTTCTGCCACGAATGGCGGGCCACTTTCCTTCTATTTTTATGATCAGAGTGAACAAATTCCAAGCGCTCTTTTTTAATCCCACTTACTCGTCAAATGATCTCAGCTGGCTCTGGGCTGTAATGTTCCCAACGTTGTGCACCAAATGAGTCCGGACAATGAAAAAATCAATACTACTCATGTTGCCTACCTTACTGTGCTCCCTGGCCAGACCTAAAAGAAACAAGATCTGCTCACCGAAAACAAGCCAAGATTGGACGATTGATCGTCAGTCAAACTAGTCGATTAACCTGTGCAGTGGTGCTAGAATGATTTCTTTGACGGTCACAACAAGTATAAAAACGACCAACCAAGGGCTAGAGGTAACGCACTACTCATAAGATTGCTGAAAACGCTTCACCAGAAGACCATTATAAAAGAGAGATTCGGTTGGACTGAAAATCAAATTCGTATTCAAATGAGGGTATTTGATTAGTCGATGTCTTAGCATCTTGACAAATCAGGACAGAATGCTCGCAAGGTTGTGTTCAGAACGAGGAAGAACTCTAGACGTAAAGGAGTAGAGGCTCAGTAGCCAAAAGAACATCGGTAGTAACAAGAAACTGCTTTGTTCTGTAACAACACAGGAGATCAATTAGTGGTCCATCAGGGGGAAGTAAGGAGATCAGAAAACCTGCAGAACGCACTTTGTGTGGAATTTTAACAATATGTTTAACTACTAATCATGGTCGCTGAAAAGTGAAGTGTTCTCACATTCTGGCCAGACATCCAACTCAGCAACGCGTTTAAGTGAGAGACAAGGAGCGTCTTTCAATGAGATTCCTTGAAAACAGGAGTGCAAGGGATGACACGGATGTTTCAACAAGGAAAAAATGAACAAGCTCGAGGTCATGCTTTAAATGTCATCGTGACTATTGCGCAATGTTTTTCAAAAAAACTTTCGCCTACTCCAAAGCTCTCAGTACGCTGAAGAGGGGGATTCACATGCGCTCGTACTGACGTCGCAACTGAGTGTTTGCAACATCATGATTTTGTGTGACCCCATTCACCTTTTTAGTTAGTTTCGGACGTTGTTTAGGCAACCAAAAGTGCATCTTTTGATGAGACCATGACACGTTTTCTTTGTGCCTTGTCCAGTTAGTTGCAGTCCCTCAGTTGCAGCATTCAACTAAACTGCACTGACATCCCTCTTTTTTAATACGGGGGGCGAGATGGCTCAGTGGTCAGACAGCGAATTTACTGACCGCAAGGTCCGTGGTTCGAACCCGACCTCTGCTTCTCGAGTTCCCCTGTCTAGGCTTGGGCAACCTGACAGTATCACAGCCCTCGTGCTTCCTTTGGGTGGCATGGCAGTTAGGCACTGAAAGGGTGCTACAGCTGAACGGTTTTTTTTAATACGATAGTGAATCACCATTGCCTTCAATGATGATTCGAAGGGAAGTAACGTTCTGCGAACATCTGTGACGCATTTCGCTTGATCAGGCTCGTCAAAGTGCAATCACCACGCTCCAGAAAAGAGACCACTTTGGGAGGTTCCTATGTTGTGTCATATGAATGTGACTGTCAAAAGTAACCTCAGTCTAGGCCAGTGCGATTGGCAAATTCTGCGACGAAGGTTGACTCTGGCCTGTCATTCTTACCAACAGCGAGATGAGAAATGTATTTGCCCTGACCAAAAGCGTACCACGGTCCGCTCACCAGGTGAACGATAAGCTCATGGCCACCCAGCTGTTCTCTCGAACAAATCACAGGGTGCATTTGCGTCAAAGATTAGGCGTGTTGTCCACTTTTTACGACAAGACTTGTCAACACAATTACAAAAGAACCATCTCTGAGGATCTCAAGACCTTCATATTGTCTGAAAATTATCCCTATGGGATTAGAGTAGATTAAAAGTCTACCGTTACGGATCTGAGATAGTAATTAGAAAGGCGGAATGCAGCCAGTCCTGGGAAACAACTGACTCTGCAATTCATGTTGAGAAACCGAGATGCACTACACGCCTAGTTCATCATTGTGCACGTCCTGACGAATGTGTAGGCTAATCATACTACTGATAAGCCACTCGCATCTGAGTTGTGTTGTGATGAGCTGCGAACTGGAATGTGGTGCGTTCACATCTCCTTAGAGGTAGTTAAGACGTGCACCGTCGATAATTTCCAACGGGAATGAAAGAGCTGTACAGTGCTTCTCGGCTTTTCAACTTAGATATCGGTTTCATTTATAGGATGGGATCTCTATTGGAAAATGGAATGTTTATTCATCCAGGTCGATGCTACGCCTGCGCCCCTCATCTCTACAGGATTGAGAACCACCCACCATTTTCCGATAACGAGAACCGCTTTTATTTTTCAGCGGCTACAAAAGCCTCAGCACGATCAACACACACAAGTTGACCAAACCGTGAGTGACGACGACTCGATGAAGGAAAGCGTCCTGGAAAAAAGGGCACCTTGCGAACGGCGTCTAACTATCTATACATGCTCCAATTGTGGAGGAGTGACTCGAGTGGCCGCTACAGGTAGAACAAACTCTGAAATCCCTATTGGCGACGAACCAATGCAAAGTCAATCCAAAAATCCGAATGGAGAATAATGACCACATTTTCCGGCATTCATTTATTTCAGCATATTTTCCACCTGCAGCCTTGTGTAGTTTTTTTTAAAAAAACACATCTTATTCCCAAATTTGTCTATTGTCTCATTGCAATCGATAACATGGTTGGGAACGTTGACCGAAATCACGTGATCCCCGAGATGTAATGCACACTCCGAGACCCAAGAATCTAGGTATAGAGATCACGTTTGCAGAGAGAATAATGAACTAGAAAGAAGCGGACGATGTCGTTTTGTTCTATGGCGATTAGTTGAACGTGTAATGTACTCTAAACAGATATCGGAAGTGGTCCCACGTTTCGGTGTACGTTTCGCACCTTCAAGTTTGTAGCCTTACATTAGGGCTTTCTGTCATGCTGTGCTTCTCTAAAAATTCAGAGCGAACAGCTTGAGTCTGTTGACCGGTTCACGTTTCTTGGCAGCCGCATAAACCAAGTCGTTAGAACAGCATAGTAAACTTATCTGACTAAAGCGGTTAGGACCTGTTTTGCGTAGGCCCGACCACCTCTACCCAAGAATGTGTTGTTTTCTGTTCCAAGCGATTCATCATCATCATCATCGGAGACAGAAACATCAGTGTTGACAATAATGCTTCACTGCCGTACAACCATAAAGTTCATCGAATTATCAGGTAGGCGCAGTCCCCGAGTTTCCGCCAACTTGAAACCAAATTGCGTGGAATTAGCCAAATACACTCATTTGCAAACAAATTAGGTTTTGCGAGAGACTCACCTGGAACCCAGCTGAATCTCTCGTTTGTGATATTTCCAAGAATGCTGTCGAAGAATTTTCAGCAACCTTATGAGTAGTGCATTACGAATATACATGTATCTCGATATCTTGAATATCGTAGCAACTGGAACATGAGGCGGCCTGGTGCAGCACATTCAGTTGCCTGGAAACATCACAAACGAGAGATTCAGCTGGATTCCAGGTGAGTCTCTCGCAAAACCAGATTTGTTTGCAAATGAGTGTATTTCGCTTCATCGAATTATATTTTAAGCCCTAGAATGAAAAGAAGACAAAAGAGTGGGTGAGGGGGGGACCTGGCGCTGGCCTATTACAAGCATTCTGAGGTGCCTACACCTCCAAGCGTTCAATCAGACAATCTGGAAAGAAACTGACAGCGCGAACGCCACTGACACCGATCAGCCGCCATTTCTTGCAGCGGGACCTCGTCCTGGAAGGCGTACCGCACCGACAATACCTTAACTCTTCGTTGTCTCTTTCACACCCTTTTGTCAAGTTATATGTTGTCCACTTCGCGGGCTGCGCCATTCTGATACAGGCTGGCTGTAGACGATGATTCGGCATGCGTAGCACATGGTCGAGCACTTTTCAATGGCCAAGCGAATGTTGGCGAAAGGTTCGCGTGGAATAGGCCACGGCATGGCAAGGTGAAATGGAGGTCGTTACAGTCAATCTGAGTGCTGTGGGATCCTGTTCGCACGTGGTTGGAAACCCTGTGGGGGTATTGCACGCAACCCATCCCAGTGGTGCGCATGGTGCTATTTTTCTAGCCGGAGTACCAAGCTAAAGTCGTTGCGCGCTAGCTTCCTCCTGGCGGGATTCACAAAGCACATTGGATTAAATCCGAAATGATGCTGAGACACCTTTGTTCAAATGTTATCTAAAATTGAAGGCACCTTATCGTCAATCGTTCTCCTTCAAGATATTGGACTTCTTAGCACTAAGTCCTTAACCTTTCCCGTTCTTTCTATTCCCTAAAAAGGCCTTCGTCCCTCATGGTTGTACAGTTCCCTCTGTGGATTGACCAACCAACTGTAAGGCCAAAGACACAATTAGGCTTTAAGGGTAGCCTGTTGACGGAGAACCTAAAACCTCTCCGGGACTTTGAGCACCGATGTATCGGAGCGGTTGCTGGCGTCACGGACCTCGTAGTCAGGCAAGTGGGAAGTGCTTGGTTGCGGAGCAGATAGTCAGTCTCGGAAACCATTCTGCACCACAAACTGTGGTGGCTCACCCATGTGCTGTGCTGTGCATGTCGAAACAACGTTAACCAAGACTACCATCTAGTCCAACGATGGACGTCACATGACCTGGAACAATGTTGCAGTGACGTTTTGGGTGCCGTTCGCCCTCAAGCTCGGGGCCAATATGACCCAACCTACTCTTGACTTGTGAGATAAGGTGACCAATCGGACAGTGCTGTTCGTGCTTAGATGTACACGTCAGCAGAACCTGTTCTCTCTCGATATTTTTCTCTGCACAGAAACCGGTTGCGGCGCAGTGAAGCATCATTGTCAACACGGACTTTGTTGCCATGCGGCGATAGCCAAACACAAGTAGCCTCTTCTTGTATGAGCTAATCCTTCTGTCTGCAAAAGCCCACTAACATTTCGGATTCCACAAATCGTGCGAAAACGCAATGAGAAACTACGCAGTGTTGGGGGGAGGGTACACCACCTGAGGAAGCCGACAGAAAACAGGACATTGTAAGAATACTACCAATATTCCAGACACTTGAGATCAACCGAGATGAGGACGGTACAGGATACACCGACGTCCAACTACGGTCGGGTAAAAGGTATCACGGTATATACTACTGATGAGGCTTGCGAGTAGTCAACGGTTTGGTGTCCAAGCTCCAAACCCGTATCTGATGGAAGGTGAAATTTATTAGGAGTTTGCGGAACTGCTTTGCTTTGTGTGATAGTCAATGAATATCCAGGAAGGTTCAAGAAGACGGGTGAGAACGTTCAGTTTTCAAAGTCTATGTGCATATGAGATGTTTACTTTCCTGTCTAATGACTTGTAACTGCTTAGTTCGTGTTTGTTAATGAACAACTTCGCAGCAAAGGGCTTTCCTCCTTTCACGCTCAGCCATCCCCTTCTCAATTATGAGATCCGTTTGAATCAAAATGTGTATTTTCTGTGGCCAAAGAAAACTAACCAGAAAAGATTCCCTTGAGAGTAAAAGTACCGAAAAAATGAATAAATCAGAGAGAAGTGACAGAGCGCGTCCCGATGGAATACCAACACTACGGAGCTAGGCGTTCGTAGACCCATCCGCCTTCACCAACATGCGTAACCTTTGGATCGATGGACGCCTGTTCCTCGGGGGTGATACGGCGAAAGCGAATTCGATCATGCATTCGGGTGCTTTGTCCTTGCCAGAATTCGATCGTATGCGGATACAGCACGTAGCCACCCCTGTGAGATGAGAGTTCAGCAAAAATAGAACCAGTAGCCTGTGTAAGTAGTGTGGAAAGTTTCAATTTAAAGAAATTACCTTTAGCGTGTTGCGCTATCTATGTGGCTCATAGGTTTGGCTTGGTGGCTAACACTGTTTTAAAAAATTGTGGTCACCGAAACCTTTTCAGGCATGGGAAAGATGCATAAAATAACAGAGAAAGAGCGCAAGAAATGAAGCCCTGATGGAAACAGTTGAGAGAAGTGACGCATCATATCCTGAACGGACTTTAGTCGGAATAAAAAACAAATCAACCGTCACATCCTGACGTGCCCATCGCAAACGCTTCAAGGGCTGTGCAGCGCCGCGTACCCAAAGACTGACATATGTGGAGGCGATAACTATCACTCACCAATTTTTCGGCTTGGGAACAGTTTCTCCTTCAGGGTAGAGATTCTCCAACTCCTTCACGCTGTCCACGAAACTCTAAAGTTATGCAAAAAAACAAACTTCAAAGAACCATCCAGCGGAAGAGATGTGAGTGACGCTCAACGAAATCGACAACTTTCACGGAGACGAAATCCAACGTAACGCAATGCAATGTCGGATTGCATTCTGATCCGGAGATTATATATATACGCGACAATAAGCGACATAGTACGAGCAAGCAGAACCGTGCTGACATAATCAGACGGCTACACATCAGCTGCCCAGTCAGATATTACGGATGAAACCGATGCGCATACTTCGCCAACCTTCACAACGAAGGACAAATTACATGGTGAGCCTGGTCATCCCCAGCCTTTATGTGTCAAACATTGCATTGCCATCAGGAATTGAGACGTCTACGCAACACATCTCTTCGGGTGGCCTAAACAACGCCAGGCTGAGTTTGGTGTGTCGAATGAGCACGAATCCCCTTACTGGTAAAACAAATGTCTCACTTTCTGAAGGAACCGAATGAAGGAGGGTCATACAAGAAATAAGCATTCGGGCGCCACTTAATGAGGCCTCTCTTCAGATGGGGGAAATTGTGATACCATCGTTATTTGGATCACTGACCTTAGAAATATGATCGAACATCGTGAGTGGATTCATCTGTCAGATCTCAGGAACTTATCCCGTTTAGGGCCGGTAGAACGTGGGTAAAGGTGTTGTTTCTTGCCTGAGAGTCTTCACATTCATAATACATCAAAAGATGACAGATATGCCCACCTCACAAGTGCGCACACATCGGATTTATCCACATTGCTATACTACTAACGGCCTGGGCTCGGATTAAGTTTCTGTTAAAACAGTTGGAACAAAAAGTTAGCACTGAACTGCATCATGCCGAGGTTCTATTCAGTCCTGTCCAGTTTGACAACCATGGAGTATGTGCGTGTGTGAGCAGCAGTTTCGGTCGTAACAGATTATGGCAGCAAAGAGTGTAGAACAAAGAGGGACACTTGGTGCAGAAAAGAGAAAAGGATAGCGGGTTAGCAGCTACGGATGAGATATTCACGGACATTTGTCGTTAGTGAGTACACCAACCATTGATATGTTGGGTCTCTCACACTCCAACCCCGCAGGCGACATGCATCAGCGCAGCTTAAACCCAGTGTTATGATTTTCATGTTCTGAACTCAGGTCATCGGTGTTCACCCCATGGCATATTCCAGTCGGAACGTGTCTCAGCAAACAGGCATGGTGAGGCAATCGGTCACACGGCCGAGCCAGTGTGGTTAGCACAGTCGAATCAACTCATCCATTGGGGCAAGCAGCTGATTTGTTGCCAAAATCAATGCGCTGAATCGTGTCCAGACGCAAATTTCGGAGGCATAGTGCACACCGATTCTTAAAGGGAGAATCCCACGAGCAAGGAAAGTCTGCCAACCTACATGACAGGGTGTGGACATTAGAGGATGCCACGTCAGTACAAAGTTCTAAAAGACGTTCACCCTTATTAATATGCCTTGTCACGTCTTTTCCATTATCCGCTCTGCTGTGTTCGGGCTAAGGATACGATGCAACAGCCGATGAGGCATAAAGGTACGTTTGCTTGTGTACTTCATAGATGTGTGTGAGGTGAGACACCGCCAGGGCGTCCAAACCTAGACAGGTGGATGATTGGGGCCCAAGCCAAAGACTTGAGCTCAAAAGCCGAACTACAAGGCAGCGGCAGTCGGTGCAAAACTACTAAAGGGCCAGGAGACTGTGGTTGTCAGACCACTATCCATTGACCAATCCGGTAGGAGACTCTGTGGACACACAATAGACGCTTTTTAAGCAGTGTCCGATACTTCATTTTGAAAATTACTTCAACCGATTTGAACAATGGGTCAATGGTCACGGTCAGTCATCGAGCGCTCGGCGTTGCGATTTTAGGGCCGGTTTTTTCTAGCCCCTTCCTCGTCGGGAAAAAGCAATATCGCTGCTCTGCGGAAAACAAACATCCGAGAAACAAACCCTATCCTTCTTGCTACATGGATGTGAACCGGACGGGCAGGCAAACATCTTTGGAAGGCAACAGGAAACACTAGCAAAACTCGACATCGGATAACACAAACCTCTACATGGGTTATGTTATATCCTACTGCTGTCGCCGCTCCAATGCCTTAGTGCCGGAAAAAGACTCGCCAGTAAGAAGAACAACAGATTTATTCCGAAAAAGCGAGTGCAACAGTCACAGGGGACCGTGTCAAAAGTCACGGTCAGTTGGTTCATGGTCTCCAACACCACAGCACGGACTTCTGGTTCGACGGCAACGGTTGCTGTGACGGTATCTTCTGACACGGTCCGCGATGTCACCAAAAATGACAGCGTACTACAGAAGGCAGCGGAGTACCACCAATCTAGCGGGCCAACAATCTGTTCACCAGGAAAACTCTGACAACGTTTCCAACGGCGGAGTTCATTATCTGTTGTCAGTGGCTCTCTTTTCTTAGGTGACCGAATCGTCGTTCCCACCAAACTTCGCCACCGGGTCCAAGCACAGTTTCACAATGGACATCCAGGGATAAGCCGCATGAAGCCCCTCACTCCCAGCTATGTTTATTGGCTGGATGAGCACATGCAGCAGGCATGTCGGAGTTGTTTCCGATGCGCAGCTGCCCAGAAGTTACCCAACCGACAGTCACCGCAGCCTTGGTTAGAGCCAGAAAACCATGGTCGCGCATCTATGTGGATTTTGGCGGACCAATTAACGGACAAAGCTTCCTCATCGTTGTCGATGCATTCAGTGAGTGGCCTGAAGTTCGTGTTATGTCTGAGACAACAACGATGGCAACCATCACTAAACTGCGGCATTTGTTTTCAATATTCGGTATCCCGGAAACTGTTGTGTCCGACAATGGTACTCAGTTCACATCCCATCAGTTTGGCCATTTCGTTCGAAGACACGGCATCACACATGCTACTTCCCCACCATTCCATCCCCAATCCAACGGTCAGGCTACAAGTTCGTAGACACCCTTAGACACACGTTGATAAAAGCAGAAGGAGAAGGGACCACGGCAGAAGTTCTGGATACGTCCCTGCTGAATTACGGAGCAACTCTTGATACACTATCCTCAGATAGTCGCTATCCAGCAAAGGTTATGAGGAACAGACGGTTGAGACTTACCCACGACAAACTGTCCTGACAACATTTACGTGTTTTCAATCACCGACAGAAAGAAAACCAACGTTCCGGTCTGGAAATCTTGTGCTTGTGAGAGATTATCGCCCCGGGCACCGAAACTGGACTGTTGGAGTCGTTCTCAAAAGAATCGGTGAGGTGATTTATAGCGTCCGGGAAGGGCCATTGATACGGAAATGGCATGTAAATCAGTTTTGGCCGACTGAGTGCCATATCCCAAAAGTGGAAGAACACTTACCACACCTCAGTCTGTTGCTCGGAACCTTTAGATCTCCCAAGACTAGCACAAATAGCCACATGTACCGCCAAAGACAGATCCACTGCCGCAACCGAGACGCCATGCCGGTGGCGCTATAAAAAACTGGTGGAATCTTTTCAACTCGACCTGCGCCGACAATCTTACGTTGAACGGCCAAAAGGGGAAGGTTTTAGGAAGGTCAGATTCCTGAAAATAACCCCCGGAATGCCCGAAACCTACTGAGACCCTAAAACTTCACCAAAATCTCTATATGGAAACGGGCAAGCATCCAAACCAGTTAATCAATCAATTCGGCAACAGCCTGGATTGATGAAAAGTGTAATGCAAATAGCGCGAGGTCCCTTGTGACTGTTGCACGCTCTTGTTCGGAATAAATCTGTTGTATTCCTTGCTGGCGAGTCTTTTTCCGCCACTAAGGCAATGGAGCGGGGACAGGATGTTCTCTGAAAAGAGAAGAGTCTAGTTCTGCACCATACGACAGTAAATTGATACGAATGCGATATTTTGGTGCCAGAAATAGGGAAGCAACCCTTCCAGATGTTTGCGGGGAAATGATTGTGGCGCGTGGTGACCAAGAAAATGTCAGAATGCAACAAGGAATGAAGAACAATGGTCCCACTTGTGCATCTCAATCGGAGAGCGAAATAGTGAAGTGGGATGGACAGATTTGGAAGAGATAAACGTTGTTACATTGACGAACCCCGATCGAGGGTGGCGATAAGGTTGGTATTCGGGATAGTAATGGCTGGTGGCCATTCGTCCCACAGTCGGAGGGAAGCGGAGTGCTGGGAACGGTAAGATGTGGAGGGATACCAAGTAGTGTCGCTTGGGGATATGGATAGAAGAGGTAACAGACGATTATAGACCATCTGCATAAAAGGAGTATAATATGGGGAAGAGTAGGCTAGGCGACTGTCAACTCTGCATCATGTCGAGAACACCAAAGCAACGAGAAGTGCACCTTGTAGAAGAAGACGAGCAGAGCAGCTCGCAACCCGAGAAGGGTACGAACGTCGGAGCGGGTTGCAAGTAATACTCTGACCTCTCTGTTATCTGGTCAAATCAACCACAGTTCAACTGTCATAAGCGGCTCTATTGTTGTCATATTTCAGTGCCTGAATAGTCCAGAAGGGAGTGAAGAATGTTACGAAAATTTTGGGCTGTGTTGTTGCTGTTCGTTGGCTGTTGATCAGGTGGTAGTTGACCTGTTCGCCGAGCTTGGCAATTTGCAACTGTTTCGTCACCATGTGAGGAGTCATCGTGAGTGCCTGGTTGGATTAGTGTCGTTTGCCTTCCAGGAGGCGGGTCCACGTGACCTGTCCTATGCTCGGCTGACGACTAACCGATATCAGGTTGTCAATCCCTATCGAGATTGCCTGTTGGGGGTGAAGTCAGCTCGGATGTTTGTGGTCGGCTAGCCATAGGTCCTCCTTCCTGTATCACTTCCTTTATAAGGCTTTATTCAAATATACGACAGTGAAGTACCAGTGTTTCCCTCTGGTATTACTGCCAGTGATGGTGCCTGATTGCTTTGTTTCCCGATACCGAATGCCCCATTATTTGTTCCTCTGCGATATCGTAGTGGGTTACGGCGATCTACCACCCATCGAGTGAAAATACGAGTCAACATTGCGAAGTATAAAGCAACAGTCAGGGGCATAAAAATGGGAGTTTTACCTGCCGACTGGGGATAACCTCACTCTGGGGACTGGCCATGGCAGCAAGCTGACTTTGTCTGGGTCGTTTGGAAAAGTATTCAGCGCTCTCCTCTTCCGGTAATCGCGTAACCGTTCCCTCAACCCGTACCTGTAAGAATGTCGACAAGAAATGCATCCGTTCGATTAACCGTGGGGAAAACGAAAACAGGACGAAGATACTGCCATCGACCAGCAAACTAACGCATATAGTTCAGTACATGAAAAAAATCTTTCAGCTGTAGCACCCCTTCGGTGCCTAACTGCGATGCCACCAGAAGGAAGCACGAGGGCTGGGATACTTCCAGGTTGCCAAAACCTAGACAGGGGAAGTCGAGAGGCAAAGGTCGGGTTCGAACCACGGACCATCCGGTCAGTAAATTCCCGCTCTAACCACTGAGCCATCTCGCTCCCAAGTACATGTTATCAGTTATAAATCGCGTACCGACTTTTGTTCACCCAGAAGTGGGCAGCCACCAACCGGATGTGAATGTCAAATGTGCTCACTAACTCTGGACCTTTCTTCTATCACGAAGTGAGAATTAGGAAAGCTACGCGTCAAAGGCTGTATGATTTGTAGCATTCAGTTGATGATGAATTTGTACGACAATCCGTACGCGTCACATGTTTTGCTTCACTGGTTTCTAATCCCTTATGTTAAGTATACTGGCACGCGGCACTGATACATGTTGGCCTGCTTAACTCGATGCACGTTCGGTTTGCCTTCTATCCGCTGATCCGCACGTGACGTACTTCGCTGTTTACCCTACTTGTACAATTAGATGTTATTTTATTACAGAACACAATCTATGCTACGACAATCGTTTAGCCGTAACACCCTTTCGTTGCCTAGCTGCCATGCTACCCGAGATGGCCTAGTGGTTAGAGCGCAAATTTACTGACCGCAAGGTCCGTGGTTCGAACCCGACTTCTGCCTCTCGACTTCCCCTGTCTAGGCTTGGGCAACCTGGCAGTATCCCAGCCCGCGTGCTTCCTTCGGGTGGCATGGCAGCTAGGCACAGCTGAACGATTTATTTTTTTATTTAATGCGTCGGCAATCACTGAGTTACTTCGACAGGGAGTCTCAACCCGGATACAGCAGTTGCCGACACGATCGAGTCTTTTGATCAGGGCATTCACGTCTTTAATTGTCAAACCACAAAGTGACTATCCACATACTTCACAAGGTTTGATGAAAACCTTCTCCGAGGTGGGGTTTAACAGTACGAAAAATAGTCGGCCATATCAGCATAGCCTATAGTCTTTAGTGCTAGAGTATTCTCTTCCAGAAACGATCCGACGTACCTCAGCATTGCTTAGTCGCTCAGCTGTAACGCCCTTTAGGTGCCTAGCTGTCATGCCACCCGAAGGAAGCACGAGGGCTGCCAGGTTGCCCAAGCCTAGACACAAGAGGTCGAGATGCAGAGGTTGGGTTCGAACCACGGAACTTCCGGTCATTAAATTCGCGCTCTAACCTCTGAGCCACCTCGCCCCATTGCTTACTCACTAGCTCATAGTAGCGCTTCGATTACTTGGACGAAATATTTGTTCACTTGCTGCATTCTCCACAAGCACCAAAAACACCTCTGATCAATAGAACAGTATACACCGGTACCGGTACACAGTATACCGGTTGGGTGTACCGGTAAACAGCTAAAATCAATCGACATTAAAGGTTGTTTAATTCTCCAAACAGGGCCGACCACCGTCAGATGAACTCAGTAAGTAGTGAGTGGAAAAGGATATGGAACTGTTCGCAATGATGAGAGAGACGCAACTTCTGCGACAAAATATCCAAACTCCCGTGTATGTTTTTGTGCATAATGCATCCAGTTGATGTCGCGGATTACTGGTTTGTGCGCTACGTTTTTTATGGCAGTCTCTCGAAGAGAGACAACCTCCCTAGAGAAGAAACGATTCTCTCAGTTCCTTTAGCTTCAAAGACCCCTTAATCATCAAGAGTGACGGACAACGTCAGATGTCGCAAACGTTCTGTAACCAATGCAACTTTCTTTAACGCGAGAATAGACAGTGAATTCACACGGGTTTTATAGCCAGGCGCTGCATCTATACCGTGATTGATGAGGTGACTAAGGTCCAGGATATGCAGTAACGAATGATAAGTGCACTGCAACACTGTGCACCAAAACATAACCACTACCTTGTGAGAAACAGGACAAGAAATGTGCTGCTGTTGATGTTTATTGAAAGTTAGCTGATTTGCAACGTCACTTCACGAAGACAGACGCACTTCATGAAGTGTCTCTTACATCCGCCTGGGGGTTGGCATAGTTAGTCCCACAGAATCCAAGGTAAACAAACTTCGCGTAGTAATTTATATAGTTCCACCGACGTAAACACGTGATGTACACATGTATTGTTTGGCATACTGGATCCTGAGACTATCGTAAGAGGTCATCAACAAAACACTTCTTGACCTTGGCGGCTCATGTACGAACAGCTGTGATAGCACTACCTGCTCGAAACAGAAGGAGACGTTAGAACAGCCAGCAACAACATGGGATATATATATATATATATATATATATATATATATATATATGAATATGAACTTACCTGACGATGAAGAGGTTCCCAGTAAAACAAGAGGCTAGCGTTGGGATTGGACTCCTGTCAACAGTGACATTGGGATTACCAAGTATGAGGCAAATCTCACCAGTTCAATCGCTTTGCGGCTCTCATAGTTTGTGAAAAATGAAAACCCACGCTCGTCTAGTTCTTTCAGCAGTACATAACGTACACTTGGAATTCCAGATCTGTTTGAAATAGGTGGAAGCAAATCAGAACCAAATCAAACTACCTCGGGTATGCCGGCTTTTCAGAATGTGGCTACAAAGCAATCGAGGAAGACCATAAAAGAGGACCCTTATAAATTCTTGGTGACAGAAAGCAAACAATCGTCCTGTATCTTCCTGGAAGCGGCCAATTTTTACGTCGGTGCAAGGGCATCAATTGCACTGCGACATTATACACTTTCTCCATCACCGACACACTGATATCACACCGGCACTATTAAGTGAAAGAGAACCGAAAAGTGTTCTCCCGCTCTGTATCATACTTCGTCAGTGAATATGACGTCATAAGGATCAGTAAGTCATCGCACCGCAGAAAGGTCACTTCACTGCACGGTTTATATTTTTAACTAATTTGGTGACTATCATTCTAACAGAGGATAATGGACTATAGCCCCCCACCCGGCCTTCCTCCGTTAGCCATGCGAGTAACAACAAACAGTTGCTAACCAAGGACTTTGTTGTGGCATTTGCAGGAAAGTGACTTGCTGCAGCAAACTTGGGAAATTATACCGAAATGACGCAACAGCTGGGAACTTAACTGACGGATTCGGGATTGACTAGGAGCATCAACTTCTTGACATCCTATGAGCCGCCACCATCACTGTTAGGGGAACAATGGTGCTTCACTGCCGTACAACCCTGTCAATTTATTTGAACCGACTTATAATGGAAAGAAAAATGGGGCATGGAGGGGGACTATAGCTTGTCTACCACAAACACCCGAAGTGTCTACACTTCCAAAACTCAGTCGGGACAATCTGGATAGAGACTGACGGCATGAAACGCCACTGACATCAGTTGGCCGCCATTTCGTTCAGTGTCTCCGGTCAAGCACGGGGAGAGTCACATGAACCTCACTCTTGAAAGTGAACAGCACCAACCGCACTCAAACTCCTCGTAACATCCTTCATTCTCTTCTGTCATGTTATATTCTCTCCACCTGTAGGTTTACGCCACTCCGAATTAGGCAGGGAAAGCAATCTTATTCTCGGCAGGTGACAACTCGGCATACATAACACATGGCCCACCCACCCTAACTTGCAGTGAAGTACTTTCCACATCACTAAGACCCAAATTCCTGGTCATCTAATTCAGAACTTCCTGGTTCAAGCCGATTTAAACTATAGTTCTGAGACATCGGTGGTCACAGATCTGAGAATGTCTCTTATCCTCCGCAGGAACTGACCAAGTCTCACAGCCATACAACAATACAGCCCGTACTGTAGTCTAGTACACGCATCCTTTGAGACCCAGTGAGATGCCATTTTCATGCCACAAGTAACACAAATTGGCAAACGACATTTTGGTCTTTGGGATACATGCGTTCACCTAGTTTGTCACGCTATTGTCAGAGCTAATGCACTTCTGAGATACACAACCTCTGGTGCAATTCCTTGAATTTTTGGAGGCAGGTTCAAATAATGTATGCCCCACAGCATGACTTGGCATTTTGTGAGCTCGAAGCATATGCCGGAAGACTGGAAGACCTTGGTAGGTTTTCCACAGTAGCATGCACTTCCTGTCCTTTTTCAAGAATGGGAACAATGTCGCCTGCACAATTCAGATCGACAAGGTTCTTACTCGAGATGATTTGAACATCCGGATTTTACAGATCTTCCAGAGTTCACCACATCACTTCACCAATGACGACATTAAGCAAAAAATGAAGGGAGTGGACATCCTTGTCAGACAAGACTGCTTGTAGGAAAACTTTTGGAGAGCCCTCATATCATATCACGCGCCCACATGTAAGTGCAAAGTGTATGATATGCACAAACTTCTAGGACATACCCTGTTGCGCAAGCATACTGAAAGGAACCAACAGGACGACAGAACCGGGTGCCCTGTTGAGGTCAAGGAACACCAAGACTGTAAGACACCTATACGCATGCTGCTGCGATAACATTTGACCGTTCACAGTGGTTCAAAGTTCCCTCGCAGACGTTCTTGGGTCAGTCTACACGCGCCTCTGTAACACGGCGTAAGATAAGCAACGCAAGGAAGGGCCAGACTGATTCCTGCGATTGAGACACTCAGCCTTTTTGAAAGTTACAACTATCAACTCACTCCAGTTGGCTGGAACGGTCTCTTTCTCCCAGATAGAAGCAAATAAGTTATGTAAGGACTTCACCTCCATCTTCAAACAGAGCGCGCAGGAGTTTGTAGCGGCTCGATGACACTCGAGAGAGAAAAGGTATCCGCTCATTTTCGAAGCCGTCAGAGGTTCTGATGGGAGCGGAGAAGTCGGTCGAGCAAATGCCGGTGGCCAGTTGCGCGTCTTCAGAGCACTCAAACAAGCAAAAAATGCGCTACCTGAACAAACCATTGGGGAAAAGCGAAAAATGTGCGTATCCTAAGTTCAAACAGTTCCCTCTCGTGCTCTCGTCGGGTTCTGCGTACCTAGACTTATTCGCATCATCAACAGCAACACCCAGTAGTAGATATTGATACTTAACCGTTATGCAACTGTAAAAAATACCCTAACAAAAGGTTGATAGAAGGGGGATTAGTGAAAAATCGTTCCATTAGGTAAAGCGACAAAAGACAAGATCTCTACACCTTGGGACAGCGGAGAGATAAAAACCGTATTGAAGTAAGACGCCAAAGGATTGACACAACTACGTCTGTAATCCATACTCAATAAGAGCCGAGCACACGCTTGCGGGCCATTTGAGCCAGATATTCCGGTTAGAAAGTGACAGCAAGAACACCGCTGGGATCGGTTGAGTGACATGTCCTTTAATTTTCGTGACCAGAATCAAGTAAACTTCAACTCAACTTATCAACTATAAACCATGTACCATGGGTACATTGGTTCCGGCAGCTACAGTTTTGATCACCGGAAATTTATACAGCATGGGAGATACAACCAAGCATTGGAGATGATGGCATCTTCAGTTAGTTCGGGAACTGGGTAGCTACGAATTGAAGGAGATAGCTTCGTTGCACGACCGCCATTGACTGTGAAATTGTGCCATTTCGCCCGTGTCATCGACGAATTGAGTTATGGGGTTCCCATCCATGGAGGCGACGGTTTTCATATTTAGTTGCCAGATCGTAGACTGTACATTCAGCAAAGGGCTGTGCGAGGTAGACGGTCATGTGATATGCGAAGTATATGTCTGAAATACCTTGGCCTAACAAATCTCATTGGCTGCTTTAATTATACTGCTTCGTTCCAGGTTCTCGTTGCTGCTCGCTACAGCCAAGTGTATTACGAAGGAAGTGGTGATGAGAAGTTCGAAGGCGTCTAAGGTCCACAAGTAGGAGGGACCGAGTTTTGCTAACATAAACAATGCTCTTGAAGTTACCCTGTGAACTCGGTATAGCTTGGCTGTTAAGGAGTTAAATCATTGGCTGGATGGTTCGTAGTTCAAACCTAACCCTGCCTTTTCAATCACCGTTCCATATGGCAGGGCAACTAGGAGCATATCAGCTCTCACGATTCCTTCGAGTTGCAAGGTAGCTATGCACAGAAGAGGTGCTAGAGCTGAACCATTTTTTTCTTTTTTTACAATTAACTCCAACACACGGCCCTCAGCTCAATCGGACCTTGTCCACGGCGCTATGAATGCCGCAAGTTGGCTGCCGTCACTCTAGTCTCGCTAGTGTGTGCATTGACTTCGCGTATCACGGTAAAATCGCGGCTCACGCAGCCTCCAAGATCAGTAAACCGATTTCGTTTTAGGCTTTTCATTTTGAGGTCTCAGGAGAGTGAGAATCCTGGAGCAAGGCTCTTCCCTTCGAATGTGACAAACGCATGCCGACAGACCACCTTAGATATTCAATTTAGAGATTTCGGGGGTTGGTGACTGTCGAGTAACAAAGCAATGTTGTCTGTACAACCCAAGCCAACTGATCGTTCTTCAGAAGCCATCTCGATTCCTACATTCCAAGTCCTTTGGAGTGCGCATCCCATGATTGTATCAATGCAAAACTGAAAAATAAGGATAATTTGAAGAGCCTTTGGCGAAAACAACTAGTTGTGAGAAACCTTTCAACGGTTTATTGTAAACCCCAGAAAGACCAAATGTTATGCTACTGTAGATAAGGTTGCAGGAAGCATATTTATAGTCGTCCATATTTGTTCAAAGACTAAGCTAAAGAACACGTTATCGATATAAGCTTAAAGTACAGTAAACGCCTGGTGATCTATTTCCCACCAGGGTCTTGGTTGGTAAACCAAACGAGTCCTTGTCTTAGTAGGAGAGTAGAGTAAAGTCAAAAGTAAAGATTTATATGAATGTCGCAAACTGTAATATACTTTTTGTTTAATCGGTGTGGAAGTCACAGTCAAATGAAAAGCACGCTTACCTTGTAGATGTGGCCAAGGCCATTGCATTGGCCTCGTACACAAGCCCGGATTTTACGGCATCCTCAAACCACTCTTTGAACTGCGTCAGGGGGTCAAGGAATTTCAAATCTGTAAAGTCAAAAGTGTCGTCGCGTGTTCTGTATGGAATCCTGATTTCTTAAGATCAATGAAATGAGTAGGTAACAGAGAAACCCACGCGCAATGCTCAGCCTGGATGTCATTCTGACGAATGAAAAAATCGCCAACATCGGCGTCCTCATCGTTAGCATAGTGAAACAAACGCTCACGGATTCATGGATTCACGGATGGATACATAGGATCGAGGCTTTCGCACAAGTTTTCCGGATCGGTTTTGTTTTTGTCGTTCAGCGGCGGCCGTTCACCTGAAAGGCACAAGCGAAAAAAGGGTGCAGCACTGCTCTTTAAGATCTCAGTGCGGGGCAGTAAGCTTGCCAGAGCGAGGACTTGCATAAAAAGTTTCTAATAGTGCTTTGAACTGGGTTCTAGGCGGAGCGTGGATAAACGTCGGAGAAAGGTTATTACACGCAGCAACTACCCGAAATGAGAAAAAAATTTGCCTGACTTTTGTCTGAAAGCTGAACTGGGTCACGGATTCACGGATTGATACACAGGATCGGGGCTTTTGCCCAAGTTTCCCGGGTCGGTTGTGTTCTTGTCGATCCGCGGTTGTCGTTCACCTGAAAGACACAAGCGAACAAAGGGTGTAGCACTGCGCTTTTAGTTCTCTGCGTGGGGCAGTAATTATGCTAGCACGAGGACTCGTATAGGAAAGTGTCTAGTGGTGCTT
>SJOL01006626.1:419055-453480 GCA_004794785.1 Opisthorchis felineus
CCCTGCCCTTACCCCTGTACAATCGGTTTAGACCAGCCCAGTGCAGCCGAGCTGGTCAGACTGCTGAAATATCGGCTCCAAGAAGGGTGCTTCATGAAAACCCTGCTACCCGCTGGTCAGATTTCCAAATCAAATGCTCATGGTGGGGTAACTCAACCCTTGGGCGACCGGAAAGTATCGTTTGTCCGCACTGTTCTTTGCCTATTGACGTTCATATCCAACTCTTTCCCACACTACCAGCAAACTTCACTGGGTAGCTTGATTGCCGATTATCTGACCGATGTAATTTATCCAACCTGCTGCCCATGGACAACAAACAAAATAACACTACCAAACTCCCGAACTACTTCCTACACGGGATCTTCCGACATTCATATTCTGTATCGAATCGACAAGTATGCTGTGCCTTCCCAGACCTTAAGCTACCTTGAAATTTATGTATACCGTATCTCTGGAACACGCATGCTTGACTCAAACGTATTCATGCATCTTAAGGCTCAGCTCTTTCACACTTCAATTTATGTGTCCGGTGACCCAGAAGCGATGACTCGTGGAATATATGGCGTGGGTGTTTCACCAGTTCACACGGCTGGAGCGCTTGCTGGATTGGATTCTAGTGAGCAGTCTTCTTTTTGCCGTCCCGTTATGTAGCTCAATCAAGCTCAGTGTAACTCTATCTAACAATCAGGGCCTGTTTGTAGTGTTTGTATACACCCCCAACAGACTGCCGTTGTGACGCTGATAGCTTCCATTGAGATCTGTCCGGGCCGATTTGTCATGCAAAAAGCGCTGACTGTCATTCTTGCGGGCGATATGAATGCTTAAGTCGGTCGTCTGAGTCCCTTGGATTCAAATCTGGGCGGTTGATTCGGAGTCGATGCTCTCCGCACAGACAAGGGAGAGAGACTGCAATAGTGTGCTAACCATTAGCTGTTTCTGGCCTGCACATATCTTCAACATGAACTTTCGCACCGCACATTCTGGCGGCCACCAGTGCAGATCAACCGTGGACTCAATTGGATCACATGCTTACCAGTCACCGGTGGAGGGCTATAATTCAAGAGTGCCGTTCCTTCCGAGGCACACAACTTGATTCCGATCATGCCGTAGTGCGAGCACGTCTGATGGTTCGTTTCCGTTTAGATCATCGCAAGTCAGCAAGAAACATGCGAATCCGCCATCTTCGGAAAACTACCATAGCTCAGCAGTACCGATCTGAGCTAGCTGAACTACTCTGTGCAGTAAACCAGCGCTCCACTAGTAATTCGCTAGTAAAAACGCTGACTGGTAAAATGGGCCGAACACTTCGAAGGACAGTTTAGCTGGCCTCCTGTAACACAGCCCCATTGCATGGGGACGAGTGGAATGTAAATCTTAATCGCTCGTCGGAAGAAGAAAATAAGTATGAACTATCCACTCTAAAATATGAGGAGGCACCAGCCCTCTTCAAAGAAGGCGGAGAACCCTTGGTTACGCATCTGACGAAACTGATATATGGAGTGAAGAAAGAATGGCTGCAGAATGGGGCACATCTATAGTCATCCTTGTCATCAAAAAGGTATACCAACACTGTATGGAAACCACTGTCGCACCAGCTGATATTTACGACATTGAATATGCTTCGAGTCTTCACTGAACGTAGAGGTACATCCGTGAAAACCAAGCTTGGTTCCGTACTGCAAGAGGGTTCACTGATCACGTTTCCACACACTCCACCGACAGATTCTTGAACAGTTACACTGCTTCCAGCAACCCGAAATGGTAGTCTTTCTCGACTTGAAAAGTACCTTTGACTCTACAGACCGTCAGGCACCATGGCAGTGCCTGTGGAGCGAAGTTATCTCATAAATCCTTGACCCCCCTTAGTGCTCTGTGCGTCAACACACGCGGGCACGTGAACGTCTACGGACAATTCTCGCCTGAGTTCACCACATCAAGTACCGCCAGGCAAAGTTGTCCTCTTTCACTTTTCCTCTTCAACTTCGCTGTTTATATGATCATGAAAGAAGTACTCCCAGCCTCTGCCTATGGGGTGCTCGCTCACACAGACGATATAGCTCTTCTTGGAACTGACGCCGTGGTGATGCAAACAATGTTAAATAATCTAAATAATCCTGCATCACGATTTGGCATGAGCTTCACACCTACAGAATGTAAGGTGCTGCCGCACAATTGGGTGGGCTCGAACCCGAACCTCGTGCTTGCGAATGAGCCGATTGAAGTATGGGACATTTGTCTACCAGGGTAGCTGAATCAGCCCCGTTGGTTTAGCCAAAGACGATACTTCCATCCAGGTTAGGAAGGGCAGAATGGCTTTTGTCAACCTTGCTACCTGTGCCGCAGACGTGACATCGGATTGTCTCGAGATGGCTCAGTGGTTAAGGTGCGAACTCACTGACCGGAAATTCCTTGGTTGGAACGCAACCTCCGTATCTCAGCTGCTCCTGTCTAGGCCCGGGCAACTTGAATGTATCTCATCTCCCGTGCTTCCTTCGGGTGGCATGGCATCGGGGGCTTCGAAAGGGTGTCATAGCTGGAAGACTATTTTTCTTCATTATTACTATCATCTTATCTGTCACGGGTCGAGTTCACGGTGCTGCAGTGCGCTCCACGTCGTTATACGGGTCAGAAACCTGGTCACTGCGCGCTAAGGACGCTAAAAATTTCAGTATTTGACCATCTATGTATTCGGAGCATTACGCAAGTTTGTTGGGAACATCGGATCAATTATGTCGAAGCAGTCGAATGGTTTCCGGAAGAAATAACTCGCCCACGATAGTTGTACTGGTCATACTCCATAATCTGTGCTGGCTTAGTCGTGCGGTCCGTATGCCAGTCGACGAACTTCCCCCAGGACCCCTTCTCGCATAACCACGCGAAGGGTGGAAACGAGCCAGGAGAGGTCAAGCAATGGCTTGGCAGCGAATTTCCAGAGCTATGACCAACAAACTCAGCTGCGCTGGTCATTGCCATCTAATGATAAGTAAATGATCGTTCAGCCGTAACGCCATTTCGATGCTTAGATGTCATGCTACCCGAAGGAAGCGTGAGGGTTAAGATACTGTCAGGTTGCCCAAGCCTAGGTAGGAGCAGCCGAGCTTCCGGGTTCGGTTTCCAACCACAGGCCATCTGGTCAGTAAGTTCGTGGTGTACCGACTGAACTATCTCGAGCCTTTTCTTTGGATGGCGACCCCGAGACGAGACGCATCAATGGTCAGAGACATTAAAATAGTCAATTCAGAATACTAATTTCCACAGCCCTGTGGTCATGAAATGTAGGGAAAACGCAATAAAATGTCTAGCCTGCGGAACCTGCACCGATGACAGCCTTGATGCCGAATGGCAGTCCATCCATAAGATTCTGGAAAAACGGATTTCCAGAACAGTTCATGAAGAAATACCTTAAATCAAGAAGCCCACCAGATGCGGAAAGGTCCATTTATATCCGCCTTCCCCTGGGACGCGGTATGACATCCCGAAATGACCTGTCGTCTGACCCCTACCTTGAGACGACTGCTCAGTGCAGCCCAATTGAGGGCGCACTTCAACAGTGTTCCACTGCCCAACGCCAACCTCAAGGATAAACTGCTGGTCCCTGGTTCACCATTGGTGATTTATTCATTTGTTTTCCAATGTCCAGCAAACCATGTAGTTGGCATGACTCGGCGTCTATCCGAAAGACTTCGTGAGCATAAGCCAAGCTACCTGAGAACTGGACTGGCCAGGCATGCGACCAGTGGGATCGCTTCTCATCTGATCGATACCAAACACAACATTAGCGCGACAAAATCGTTCAGAGTGATTTATCCGTTGCCACCAAATCGTTCTAAGGCCGTGCGCCAAGAAGCTTGGAAATAGCCGAGGCGGTTGTTATTCGGTTCCTTGATCCTTTCATGTATCCCTCACTTGCCGCGGTGGCAGTGGTTGAATATCAATCTTGCAGTAGCTAGACTTCAGGATGCGCTTCTACACAAGCGTGGTTGCTGGTGCTGATTGGACGGGATGTTTGCGTGTAGTTTGTGTGTTTTGGATATCGCATAAGCGTCGGCGTGATGTTGCTAACTTCTTCCGTTCTTGTAGAATGTTTTCAACGTAAATGAACAGAGCCTGTGTGTGGCCCACTGTGGATTTGAATACCTGTGGCCCTCATTTATTGGGAGACCTCTATAATCGTCGCGACCGTAATTAAGCAGATGTACGTTGATCAACGCACATTAAGGCCATCGAGTCAATCACAATATGGGAGATAAACTGTATCCTATTCCAACTTTACATAGACTAGGGTATGTTTTCCGTTTAGTATGTACGTAGGGGGGTGCATTGATGAGGTCTAAACGTAACCAGGTCACCGTCTCCCCAAACAAATAAGGCCAGTGTTCGTTGATGACTACCTCCACCTCATACATTTTTTTCCAAGCGTGATAATAGTTCCCTTAGTTGCAGGATGACTGGCTGTACCAGTAATTTGTGGGTTGGAGGATTACCAGGACTTTTCGGATAGTCAGGTTTATCCACATCTTTTTACGATCCGTGCCTGTCTGGACAAAGTTGTCGAATTTGTTTGCTAAGACGATACTAATAAATTAGACAATCGTTCAGTTGTAACACCCTTTCGGTACCTGACTGGCATACCGCCCAAAGGAAGTACGAGGGTTGGGATACTGCCAGGTCGCCCAAGCCTAGACAGAGGAAGTCGAGAGGCAGAGGTCGGGTTCGAACTACGGACCTTCCGGTCAGTCAGCTCTAACCACTGAACCATCTGTTAAGACGACCTGGCTCTGGTTGGTATTGCTCTTATCGGCCTTTCCCTAGAGTTGCTTATAGCAGTTGAGCACCAGCATGTATTTCTGGTGTATTGCTGGCAATGATGATGATGGCGAGAGGTGCTTGGAACGCTGCGTCCGAGTGTCACGGGAACTACCAGAACAACACACTCCCTAATTCTATGCGGGTTAAGTTCCACGATTATTTCATAGAATTCGAGACTGTTCGCACGATGTCCATTTGAGCCTCTTTTTTATCCCGATGTATTAAGGACCCTCGAGCTATTATTGGGGTGTTACATTTGTTTCGGGGTGCCCCCAATCGCCGGGTTGTGCTCCAGTCTGTGTCGCTGTGTACATCGATGTGTTTCACAGGCTTCTCCTGGTATACCAAACCCGTGTCTTTTGTCTGTTTCTTGGGGATCCGAAGTGGTCTCCAGTGTTCCTGTTCACGGCCGTCCGCTAAACCATTACTGTTTATCTCTAGCTCTGTGAAAGTTTCGTCAGCCTCGGAGCTAGTCGTCTCCAGTTTTCCTCGTCTTCCCTTTGAGTCCTGCTTGATTATCTCTATCAACTCTGATTTCGCTTGTTGGCCATCATACGCTCCCATGGAATTTGTGCAGATGGCGTTTCATGAATTCAGCCGAATTATCACGCAATATGGTTGCACACAGGTGACAGTGGCTGTCGATGTTGGGGCAGTTTTTTTTGTTGCATTTCGCGCAGATGTAGGAAAACGCTTGAGATTATTGTACTGCATTCCTCATCAGTCCAGTCGGGATGTTGAAGTTTTCCAAACTTGTCCACTAATTGGATCATTTCACTATCCCTTTTCCCCAGTTGGAGGACCAATCCTTCTTGATTCTGGCTTTTCAACCAGTCACTCAGGCTCATTACTTTCAGTGCGTGCGTCTTCCATACATGTTTGTTTCCGTTATCCAAGTATTTTTTTCACCTCGGGTACTCACCGAAGTGCTTTAATGCTTGTTTATCACTCTTTTCAGCAATAAAACGTGCTTGTTCATGCTACATGCTGGAGAGAACAGCCGATGCTGATGGGTATGTTTTGACGTATGCATCAATCTTTGTCGTTTTTCACTCTAAAATATTTTCCCTTCCTTCCTTCTGGTTACGTGGTGCTTGGACACCGATTGGACGACTGGAGCATATCGTTCCACGTGAACTTACGACCCTCAGTAACGCAAACCTTTTTATGCTTTTTCGGTTGTCCTTACCGAGGCTTAAGCGTTGACTGGATGCACGCTCAGCGACACGCCCTGTTCCAAACACGCTTTTCCTAAGCCGCATCTTAGGGCACTGACGGATATTTTTCACGTAGATGAACAAAAAACATGTTGAACTTGGGGTGCCTAATTAAAAGAAAACCTGAAGGTGTTCTTTTACAAATTTATATAAACTCTCTTCGACATCATGTTGGTTTGTCCTTTTTGCCCGAAGACAACAAGTTTCCGTACTGAGATCATATCTGCTCGACTGGAAATAAATGTGAAACAGGAAAAAAAATATGATAAAATTTTCTTTCCGAACGGGTGTCTGCCATTCACTGCAGTCCTGTGTAGACCTTGGCATAATTCCAGTAGTTCACCCTTACGAGTTAAAGGATTTCTCGCGGCCATGCCAACCCCAGCATAGTGATCTTACCCTAGTAGCTGAAGGGCTGCACGTACGTTGCTGGGTCTATATGCATTTTATCCGGGGTCCTGTCCAAACGTATTCATGTAACTAGTTGCTGGCAACCGTAGAGCACTCGGTAGTCGTTTTACGGCAAAATGGCGTTGGGTATTACCACGGAATAGGGGAGTCTGGTAACAACAATCCAGACAACCATTTGGCCGGTATGCTGAGTCACCTATTATGGTCAAGTCGCTGAAGCAGGCCTCGAAAAAAGGAAGTCATACGAATTTCTGACTGGTTTCGATCGCAATTCCACCACTGCACAGGCAAATCCAGACCAAAGGCACGGAAATGTTAGCTTTCCAATGACCGGAGCTTAGGGTATGTGGAATGGTTAATAGGGCCCAGAGTTCCATGGGCCAGGTAACATTGGGGTAGAGTGGTCCAAAATCCCCAAACAATCGGGAGTAATAAGGGTGACTTTTATCGTGAACAAAATACATACATAGCTCGAGATAGCTCGGTGCATAAGGCGCGAGCTTACTGACCGGAAGGTCCGTGGTTCCAACGCACCTCCGTATCTCGACTGCTCCTGTCTAGGCTTGGGTAACCTGGCAGTAGCTCAGCCCTCGTGCTTCCCTCGGGTGTTACAGTTGAGTGGTCATTATTATTACCATTACTATTATTAGTATATACATACGTGTCATTCAGCGGTGACACCCTTTCGACGCCTATCTGCCATGCCACCCGAGGGAAGCACCGAGGTCGAAGCCTAGGCAGGAGCAGTCGAGATGCCGGAGTTAGGTTCGAACCACGGACCTTCCGGTCTGTAAGTTCACGCCCCGAACCACCGAGCCATATCGAGCTCCATTGCAAACAAACAAACACTTGTTAAGGTAAGATACGCTGCTTAGGCGTATAGAAGTTCAGTGGATCTCAAGATAGTGTGTCCATTCTATATTTCCGTCAGAACTACACGACGGAAAACCATACTCAAAGCATGGCTGAAGTGCCGACTACGATAAGGAATCGCCCTGTCCAGATTTGTTTTGTACCGTTCGATGTTTTGAGGTGATTTTTATTGGTATGTTTCCTTCGGGGTTGCGTAGTCACGGACTGTAATGTAGTACGTAGGTCACTCAAGTTTTGAGCCACCGCCAAAAGTTGCTGCAGTCTGGGTAGAGCTACATACCAAGCTACACAGATGTCACCTCCACACAAAACAGTTGTAGAAGTCTTCAGTCAAGTGGGAGGAGTTTGTAACCGGTTAAGAAGTCATCTTTTTTCGAAGGGTTTGATGAGCAACAAGGAAATTTACAGATTGTAACACAATACCTGACAACGCTTTTGTATCAAAAGCCAGACGTTGCCCAGCTATAAATCCACCGATTGTTTGCAGAAACCCTGTGAAAGTCGTATCAGTCAGTGATCGTTTTGATGTTGGAAATCAGTATGGCCACGATCAGTTCCTTCTTCAATTGATTGGCTCCCGGAATTTGTTGGAAGCCAACATCTGGCACCTTTTATGTCCGTAGAGTTGGCAACCGGTCACAAGCAAATATTTACTCTAAGAAGAGCAACGTGATGCAGTGTTACGGTGAGTCAAGCTGACTCTTGTTCACACGTCATCGGTTAATGGCAGCTGCATAGCGACTGGCTGACAGTGTGATCCCAGTGCAGCAAAACCTCTGAATAAGAGAACAGCCATCTGGAGAACCGAAATGTCTCTACATGCGAATCTGCAATTGGTGATTTCCGGTACCTTTCGGGCGAATACTTTCGGGCAATGCGGATTCATTAATCAGGCTACGTTTGTCTTCCCCTTCGTATCTCCTAGGACTGCACAGGCGTATTTGGTTGCTGATCCCTGATTTTTCGCGACCACGTTGACCTTAACCAGCTGGTCGTTGTCCATACATTTACAGTTTATCTATATCCTAGTGACCTTATCCACCAGCTAACCACGCTTCCTTGTTGGCCAGTCACATGCCTTGACCCAATCCGAACATTTTCGCACGCTTGGTTTTAAACTTTTGTTGCAAATCACTGGATGACCCCAAGAGTAGCTTCATCCTTCAGTTGACGCTGTTCACTTTGAGGTCAACTTATGGATTACGCGGAACATGGCCTTGGACATAGGTGTGGCTAGTGCCATTGTTGGTTCGCATGTTTCCTGTAGCATCGTATCACGCTGATGTGTGAAAAAATAGTCTTGCACTGTTCCTGCTTCGATGCGATTCTGCGACGGAGAGCATCTTGCTCAATCACATTAGCCTACGAGTCGAAGTACTCACTGGTCGTATACCGTAAATCCATGAAATGAACAGCCCTAATCCATGCGGTTTCAACGCGCCCACAAGCGTCCTGTGGGTTTTGCTTCACTTGCATAACTGGGGAAAGACGTGTGCATGTATAGCTATCCAACGAGTTGACTGGGTCCGTTTGCTGTTGGTGGCGCCCATCTACACAAGACCTTGTTGACCGTGGAAGTACACCGGCGAAGTTTGCGAACAACCTGCATTCGCAAATTCATTCACTGTGTACGAATCAGGACACGGAAAAAGGCCTTAGGAATGTAGAAAGGTGAATCCTGGCACAGTGCTTCTCCTGTGAAACAGTAACTGTTGCGAATGTGAAAAACCACCTCCTGAGGGTACTAACGTTGAGCGCAAGAGTTTGAATGCGAGATATGATAACGGCAACGGTTAGGTCACACAGATCCCCGGTCTCGTCTTGTATGTGAGATTTCTCTCAACCGTGTGTGAGATCCGTCAGTAGACCCAAGAAATATCGCACGCATTCTCGAGTTCATTGAAACAAACGTCCTCGGCTTCATCAAGTCAACCTGGCAGTTGTGCCATCACTGCGAACTGTCAGACGAATCATGAGTGTTTTTAATCAATTCTGTCACGTGTCGTCGCTGTTACCCTCACCTTTAGAGCCAGTCAGGATACACAAACCAACTGGTTGCATTTCTTTCACAGTCGTACACAGATATAACAACACCCTTTCGGTACCTAGCTGCCATGCCATCCGAAGTAGGCCTGAGGGTTGCGATACCGTCAGGTTATCTAAGCCTAGACAGGAGCAGTCGAGATGCCGCGGTTGGGCTCGAACCATGAACCTTCTGGTTGGTAAGTTCGCGTCTTAACCACTGAGCCATCTCGGGCTCATTCCTCCTGTAAGAAATAGCCTCGATGAATCAATCCTCAAGGGACGCACTTTCTGGTTCCCCAAATGTTTGATATATACCCAAAGAAGAGACACCAGAATGTAACTGCCCAATGCTATCAACACAGATTTATTGGTCAAGTGTTGCACAGCTGACAAACTAACCCACCAAACTAGTAAACCGTTTATGACTAGACTTGACTTAGCCGATGAGTTAGCTTGGGCTAAGCGTATAGCACCGTTCGTTGGAACACTTGCTGTTGTATTGTCGAGTGAAGACAGCACACCTGGAGTATGGGATGAAGTAGCGCACGATAACTCACTAATGATTATCAGGTTTCCGGCAATTGTCATTGCTTTCATTCCGCGTGATAGGTTGTCCTGCTTGATGGTTCCCATCCGAGTCTGGCGGGATCGAAAAATACTGGTTCATAATGACCCAAATAACGGGAGCGGATGACCGTCATATGGCCAGTCTGCGTCAACGACGATTATGTACAAAGCATCGGATGCCTGGATCTTTACTTTCAACCCACCGGATATAAATATTTATCGTTACTCTAATGGAGTAAGCCGGCTTTATGGTTCTTGTTGGTCACCCGCTACGCCCCCATCACCACCATGGGGAAACGCCCGCCGAAAAGGCATTCTGGAATCTTTCGAAGGTGTTTCCTGGAGCGAAAAAGTACCGTATAACTAGCGAAATACATTCATTTGCATACCAATTTGGTTGTTTAAAAACATCATAAACGAGAGATTCAGCTGGGTTCCAGGTGAGTACCCCGTCAAAACCAAATTGGTATGTAAATGAGGGTAGTTCGCTAATTTTGTGCAATTAGGATTCAAGTAGAACATAAGGTTGACGGAAACTCGGGGATTGCACCTACCTGATGAGCCCCAAGAAGGGCGAAACCGGTCGCGGGCTGTCGAAGAGTTTTCGGCAACCTTATAAGTAGTCTATCATGTCTATACAAGTACCGTATAACATTCTGCTTCTCCTTTTGCCGTTTAGGTTAACCCCTACACCAATTCGTCTTCATTATCATCGTCGACAGCAATACGCTGGTGCTTAGCTGCCGTACAATTATCGCAAGAGTGCCTTAAGAAGCAGTGGAGAGAGTGGAAACAGAGGGTGAGGACTTAGTACAAAACAATCTTATGTTTGTGGAGGGAACTACCAAGATCCAGTTGCCTGCACTTTGAAACACCAACGAATTCAGCGCATCTGAGTATCAAATGGAATTAAGGCACTATCAGTGGGATTGATCCGATGTCCTTTGCGAATTCGAGCCCATAAGAGCTCGGTATACAAGTGCAGACAAAATTCAACTAGGTCATCCGGTAGCATGCGTGTCACTGAAACCGGTTACCCGCTGTGTCTTGTAAAGTCCCCAACCTAGGGAACCACATGGACCCAAACCAAGAAGGCGTAAAGATCCCACAAAACTCAATTGGACAGTAATAGTCTTCATTTCTCGCTGCCAAGTTATGACCTTCCCCCACGAACCTTTTTCCAGCAAGGCATAAGGATGGGAAACAGTGCTTTAGTGGAAACTGGTTGGCCATTCCCAATAAATATCCTAACAATCTCAACCTGATGAGTTTTACTGGGTGCTCTTGAGAGCACTATGCAGCCAGCCAAGGCATCGGTGAACTAATTGACTTTTAACGCCGTTTAAGGTTATCGGTGCCTTGTACACAAAGCCCTTTTTACATTCAGTGAAATTCGTTTTTGGCGCAAATTCGAAAATGTTGCTCGCACCTTGATTATGCTTGTTACAGTACAATCTTAGCTGTCCAGATAAGTAAACCGGTCAGCAAACTCAATTTCCTCTTGCTGGAGCTTCATAGGGACACTGGCGGGGGGGGGGACTAAAAATCCCGAAGCAATGGTTAGCACGTTACTGTTGCACGACGCACACGGAAACTAGGGATCACATCCGAAATTCTATTTAGTGTACGGGCTGGTGGTCCTCAACTAACAGGACAGTGTCATCCGCATATCAGACAATTACTCCTTTGGGATGGGGACGCTTCAGTATAATCCATCAATCGTTGTCTGTCCTGAATAAGTTCTCAATAAGCTGGATTCAACCATGGTCACTTACAGATACCGTCTCTGTGATCAGACCATACTCAGGCGCTCATGCCATACTGTCGGTTTGTTTTGAAGAGCACCACAGTCTATTCTGATGTATTTAATCGAGGTTAGTTAGCCAGTCAGCTGACATTAGGTTGACTCCACAGATTACATCACCTGACTCTCCTGAATGCTGCAGTACTTGTCAACTTCTCAGTATGAAGCTGAGAAGCTTTAGAATTAAAGTGTCAACATTGTTTGGCTTTTCCTAACTTGATTGTTTCCTCTGTGTGCTATTGATTTAAAGTACAACTTACCGAAACGCGGCAATAACTGATTGCATGGATCTGTGTCGCACAGGTTTCTGAAACGGTGCGTAATCTCCAAATTTGGAGGTCTTCACTATCCAAACATGTCAGACACCTGTGTAGAACAGAATTTTTGAGTAACTACCTGATGCGATTTCCGCCTATGCAGGCTTCGTACCCCATTTTGCTACGGTACATCGTCTGTTCAAACAGGCCACTGCTGGCTTACTAACTTTCCTTGGGCGTGGCACATGACAGACGGACTAGATGTCCCATAATCAGATTATATTGGTTGTGCATGACGTCACACCCCGGAAATCCTCTTTTCACTAAGCTTGTACAAATCACATTGTGCTAGGTGTTGATAACCTGCGCCGGACCAGATAAAACCATGAAGTTCCGTTTTGGGCAGTTATCCACCGACTATTTCCTCGTGTTTGAAAAGTTGAAAAATTATAGGTTTTCTTAACAAAACTATTGGTTAAAAGAGCTCGCGATGGCTGAGTGATTAAGGCGCCAGCTTACTGACCGGAAGGTCCGTTGTTCGAACCCAACCGCAGCAACGTGGCAGTATCTGGGCTTTCGTGCTTCCTTCGGGTGGCATGGCAACTAGGCGCCTAAAGGATGTTTGTTACAGCTAACGATTTTACGATTACTGAGTAAAATCTGTCTCAGAATTCACCGAAGAAATCTAGAATACCGAAAAGCTGCTAGCGATAACGATTTTGAAAAATTGGCACTGTAAAAGGCATGACGGCTGCGTTAACAAAACAACCACTGTGGTTGACGATTTCACCTGTAACCTTAACCTAAGTTCGTTATTTGGAACAAACCAGTACGTGGCAAGTGATTGTCACTTTCCGATTGAACGCAGCTTATGATTTGCTCAATCTGTGAAAATACAATAGACTAATCTCTCCAATGGTCATTTGTCATTTGCCTGGGAAACTCAAACTTGTGCGCCTTAGCAAAACTGGACAGAGTAACCGAAAGATTGCGGATGCATACGCTGATGGCCACTGTCAGGTTTGGCGCTCACTTCTGGCTCGTGTTGGGTGATGTCTGCACAGGACGATTTGGCGTTCAGTTTGCCTGATGGCATCTTGTTTCAACACACTATTCCGATGTGTCTTTCTCACTGCTTTTGGGAGGTCTGGGCACCTTCTGCTAGTTGCTTTCTCAATACGTCATTTAATTCGTGTTTTGGCTCGATTTGTCACTTTGCCTCGGTGTCGGACCACCAAACGACACATTCAAACTTGAGACACCTGTAATTCACTAGGTTTTTTCATTCGCGTTCCTTTTTTTAGTTCCTGTCCAGATCGTATAATAATACGGAAAGACAAGCCACACGAAGAAAACGATTTGGTCCCTTCTATGGAAGTGGTCTTTCTTTGAGGGTATTGCAGATTAGGTCGCGACTGATAGGAACGGTGTTATCCACTTTGCAGGAGGGGAGTCTGTTTAGGAATGATGTTTGTAGAAGACACTGTTGATAAGTCCAGCATCAATTTCTGCTACTCGGACGTTCACCTAATCGAAGTTATACATTAACTAGCGTCGCTTGGGCGTGGCCTGCATTTATGCGTAGGGACGATATGTATAGGCGCGCAGCTGACTTTTGTCCTGTCAGTACCTTTTCTGAGAGATCTATAAACTATGTGTGACCTTAGCGCCTGTACCGGAATCAAACAAGGACATGACCACTAATTGGTTGTGCTCAGTTCGGCTTTTGGTGAATTTCTGCATTTTTGTAAATGGTAAGGTCAGTTAGGGTGAGACGGAATGTCCACCTGATTCACGTGCAACAAGTACGGTATTTAGATGCCCCTACGACTTGTGGTGTTGGAGGTCGTGCTTAGTACAAAGGCTGTCGATCTGTCTAGGTGGACTGAACTTTCGTGTGGGAGTTTGAGCTGGCATCCGACTTTGAACCCGATGCGAACGGGCCACGAAAGTTCCGCTGCTTTTCTTTTTTGCAGAACAAGGTGCACCTAAAAAAATGATAAAAACCGTTCAACTATAGTGTTTTCGATGCATTGCTTCTATTGCTTCACTCGGAAGGAAGCACGAGGGCTGGACAGGTTGCCGAAGGCCAAACGGATGCGTTGAGAAGGCAGGATGTGTTTCCAACCATGGGCATTCCGGTCAGTAGCCTCACATCTGAACCATCGAGCTATCATTAAATAGCGGTCCGAAGCGCACCTAACCAGTACCTCATCTGATCTTCTAATATCTGGTTACCAGTCGCTCCCTCATCGTGCCGTACCATTGAGTTTTTCCGTATACTAGCGAGAAATCAAACCGATATGGTAAGAAGCACAGATGTGGTGCCGACAGTATTGGGCCATATTGCTGAGTCCCCTGCTTCCCACACTTCAGTAAGCTGTCATCGTTTTTCACCCGTCTTCACTGCCACGCCAGGTGGTCCCACAAACTGACTGGGCCGGTTAGACCAAGTATTCTGTGTGCATTTGTGTGCATAGTTCAGTCAAGTTTTATCGGTTCTTGCGCATCGAATTCTTTCGGTATCAGAACCACCCAATGGCACGGATATCCGGTCCAACTTGGTATCGTTGCTCGAGGAATACAACCTTTTAGGCCAAGTATTACTCAACAACATGTAAACGGGACCTCATATGGCGACATGATGAGAAAACTCAATAATCCGGACTGCGACGATCGATTAAAGCATGTTGCACGTGACAACGTAGCAGCAGTTCAGTTTTTTAGCTAATAAACCATGCACCGAAGTGCAGTGATTGCAGCTGCTGCAGCTGGAGAGGGTAAAGTGAATAAGGAAATGAAAGCCACGCATTGGAGGTGATGGCTAAATCTGTTCATTGACGTCAAACGGTTCCGTTTGCCCGGTGTGGCAGGGAGTGGGAGCTAAGCAGTAAACGCGATAGCTTTGATGCAACACCGCCACTGGCTGTATGTCATAGCCATATCCGTCAGGCGCACTGACCATTGGTTTTTCTCATCCGACGGCCCCCATCGTCTAAGTTGACCGATAAGGGCTTTGACGTTTCGTCGCAGGTCATGGACCGACCGCTCCTGGGTCATCTCCATCCTACACAAAGCTGGTCGAATAGGGCTCTACGAGGTAAACAGTCTTCTGATATAAGAACTACATGGCGTAACCAACCTAACCTGTTTAGTGGGACCAACTGATCTGTCGAGGAAAAGTCACCTTTCCCGGAAACCATCTGGCATACCTGAACATTACTGATCTGATGTTCACACCAGACCCGCACAGTGGTTCGTAGACAGCGATGGTCAAACATGGAGAGTCTCCGGCGATCTTTCTCACGCAGCAGCCACGGATCGGACGGCGACATTGTACACTCTACCCCTTACAGGCAGGTTGATGTCACTTGGGTGCCACAAATGTCTTAGGTTGGCGAACCCTGCCCTGGCCTTCCCAATTCGCAAAGTGACTTCATCAACTTGTCAACAAGCCTACAGTTAACCGGCGACAGCCAGATCCACGTTATTACGGGTCCATCTCCCAAAGCATCCAACTTGAACCATCAGTTGGTCTTTCGTTGAAAGTTTGCCGTAGACTCTTAGGAACCTGCAGGACTGAACTTCTTGCGTCGTTACAAAAGGTATGAAGTTATTCGGGAAACCACTGATCAACAGGTCCTGTCAAACTTGCAGGCGCGGTTCATGTAGTTGTCCAACCATCTACTAAAACCCGAACTTCTTCACCTTCGTTTGCTATCCGATTTTGTCGGTTTAGTTATTCGTTGACCACCGGTATGACAACTCCATCGAAACAGTCCTTAGCCATACTCAGGGTGATGGGTGGCCTTGCTGTCTCACATTTAGACAACTTTCCTGGGACTGTCATCAAGCACACACCAGTGATATATCGATCAGGTTGAACAACTTGAAGAGTCTCATGGTAACCTAACATACATAGGGCGGAATTTGCTTAGCGGCCGGTTTGCCTGCCATTCATTTCATACTCATCTCCTGCGTTGTTGTAAGGGTGTGAGTTTCATTTGAAGCACGCCGTCCTTCGATCAATTTTTATGCACCTGTAAGTATGGTTCCGGTGAATTCTCATGGACGGCTGACGTCAAGTACGTCAATGGACGCACGCCAGCGCTGTGATGTAAAAGAGAGTTTCAGTTGAATTCGAAAATGAGTGTTTTTTGTAAACAAACTCAGTTGGCGTATGCTTCCTTGTGTTTATCAGTTATCTACAAAGCCCACCTATTTTTGGCTCACCTAGTTCATCTATCTCACCACTCCGGACGGTTTTCGTTTCAATTACAATCCGATTTCCTTTTCCAGCTGGACGCGGTGGTTCACTATGTGACCACCCTACTCAGCCTTCTCTAAACCTACTGCCTACTGATCCACCAACTTCCAGCCTTGATTCCTCCACATCTCAAGTCTCTTCGGGTATCGGCCTCTCTAACGGAGATCACGGAGACAATACTCCATTGTCCCAATCCGTCTTATCTCTTAATACTACTGAGCCATCTCTCTTCAGTAGTCTGTGTGATAGTCGTGTTGGAGAAGAACCGTGGGCAGATATTGAACTCATCAGTCTCACGGGGAATCGGGAGGCACGCATACCTCGCTATCGTCTTCGTGTAGATCCGTGTACAGCCTTCTTGGGTTACAAGCATAAGGATTTCTCGAGGGCCAGACGAGCTACTCGGGGATCCTGCGTCAGTCAGTCGGTCCCCAAGTCACCCTCTGAATTGACCACTGTACCAGACACAGATAGCATTGCTGAGGATCATCTGGACGACGAAGCGAGTTCCGACTGTCAAACGTCAGATGACGAAACGTCAAGTTTGACTGTGGAACAAATTGAGCACACTCTGGACTATTTTTGTGAGTTTTTGTCGCTGAATTTCGCTATATGCTTGTCATGGTTCCTACCACTGTGCACGCTTTTTCCAGTGTTAGTTCTTTTGATGGATGCACCTTGGTCGTGTGTTTAGATCGGTTTCTAATTGGCTGACTAAGTGGTGCCCCTATCTTTCTGGTTGTGTTACTAACACACTAGCGTATCCTACCTGGGTCATCACTTACTTGTTGGTCAAGTGTTCAGTTTCTATGTCACGCTTGGAGTCAAAGTTTCAATCGCAACATATGTCAGTTCTAATGGACTGGATGAAGGCGGCACAATGCTTCAAAGTCTTTGGAACATTCTAAATTCATAGTGAGACTTGTTCAGCTTGCTGCTAATACGTCTTTCAACGAATGTCAAGATATTGGGGTTGGTTCATTTGAAGGGACCGATGCAATCCAACGTTTCGGAGACCATGCGGTGTCTTTATGAGGAATAGCTGGTTAGCTTTCCTTGATGAAGATGACCTTCGGTCAACCCCCTAAAGTGCAAATTGAACATGGCGCCCAAGCTTCCTTAATCCATCCGAATCACCTGTTGTTCGGGATTTTAACAACAGCGGAACCTCTATATGTGAGCAGATTGTTGTCGATCGCGCACTGACAACCCGAAAAGTAAACATGTTCGTAGATTCATGCCTCGTAAACCCACTGTAAGTAATCTGTTCCTGGGACAAGAATTCCTGCATGTCGCATCTGGTGATGCTCGTTTGTGCATTCCAGTCATTCCAGCCAGTCATTCATTCATGGCCGAGCTCAAGATAGCTCAGTGGTTAAGGCGCGAACTTACTGGCCAGCAGGCCCTTGGTTCGAACCCAACGCCGTTTCTAGGCTCGGACAACCTGACAGTTTTTCCTTCGGATGGCATGGTACTAGACATCGAAGGGGTGTTACAGCCGAATGATTATTACTGTTTTTACTATTATTACTCTTATTGTTATCATAGTCACTAGTTCACACCTTCCAGAATATTTGCGGGTAAGTTGCAAGGAGGGAGAAACAGCTTTACAGTGATGCTCAGCTTTTCAGCATAGATTAGCTTCACTCGCAAGACTTGCCCACCAGCTGCAAACCTCAAGTATATTCCTCAAAATGGAGGAGTCGCATGAACCTTCTGTCGAAGAATTTCTCACCCGAGAAGCCAGCCAATACTCAATCACATATCTGAACGACAGGTGGGGCTACATCCTATCTAATCCCCTCAATATTCCAGAGTTTAGGTCTCTAAACAAACGAGCATTTCGTGCACTCATCAAAATCCTGCTAAGAAACTCCCTTTTTCACCTTACTGTCATATCAGTTCGTAAAATTCTTTTCAACAATATGCACATCACTACATGCCCCACATCCTTTTTTGCTACGACACAAAATAATATAATGAATAATAATAATCGTTCAACTGTAACAAACACTCTTTTGGTGTCTAGCTGCCATGCCATCCGGAGAAATCAGGAGGGCTGAGTTACTGTCAGGTTGCCCAAGCATAGACAAGAGCAGTCGAGATGCCTGGGTTGTGTGCGAACCACGGACCTTGCGGTCAGTAGGTTCGCGCATTAACCACTGTGCTACCTCGAGTTACGACACCAACCGATCGATATCCTACTTGTTCCAGTCTTTTGGAACTTACTGTCTAGTACAGCGCAGGTCGAGAAAACTAACGCCCTCAGTTTTCTCAAGCTGTATTGGGTATTGATAGTTCACTGGTGCATGTTCATACTGTACTCAAACAATGCTCTGTTTTCAGATGACATGGATAGGTTGTGAAATCAGAAATACTGTTGACTCCAGTTAGAGGCCATATCTTGTTTTGCTTTCAACCGAATTGTACTAATTCACGTATATCTGAATTCAGCTCAGAAAACAACCTCCTTTCTCGATAGCTCCCAATGTTTGTGGCATTGGACTACCGCTTTCTGGTGTTGAATTCATTCCTCAAGCTCAAAGTCTGTTCCATGATGACTTTGGGGGGAGACCTCCTCTAGAAAAGCAAAAACCGGACCGATTGAACATGCCCACTTAATCTGCATTATCTAGCCACTACGGCTGTAGGTTTACTGGCCGTGTAGCCGGACATTCATTCGCCTGCGACGGCGCGAATGACGAGGTAGATCTTTCAGGACCACTGTTCTCGGGATGCCAGCCACCAACTAGGAATTGTCCTGCAAATGGAACCATCTGAATTAACTCAGTATTATCGATTGGTGTTCACGGGTGACATACAAGCACATATGGCTAGTCTAGTTTCGTTTATAGCCAACTTTGTCTATGTGAATTGATGACATGCGGCGAGGATAGAAATGTATGGTGATGACCGTCGTCTTAAGGGTTACTTTGACCTTCTTGACGAGCTGAATATCACGGTTGACGAAAGATGGACCCACTTGGTGTATGTGTGGCTTTGTTTCCATCTTGGTTGTCTGACCCGAGTCAGAAATTGACAACGCAGTGCAACTCGAAGTAGAGTTTCTCGGTGTGCTCTTTGAATGTTCTTCCTGAAATCGGGTTGCTGCAACAGCGGAAGGTGGTTTGGTTGGCCGAGTGGATGCGGTCGAGGACTATCATTTCAATGGATCGGGTTTTAACCCCACATGAACGCCTTCAAACTGGCAACCGGTCCGTGTTGTTTTGTTTCAGAAACAATCACGTGTTATATACGACTCCTAAAGGTTAGTGGTAATCTGATTACTCTTCAAGACCGACTGCTATTCATACATCCCCTTCCAATTCATTAGAAGTCCCTCAGTGGAATGAGTCCAAAAAACAAATACTCCGTGAACTGATAAAATCCTTTTACGAAGGAACTTAGGACGACTTTTGCCGTGTGCCTCTTGCCGAATTTCTCTACTCGGAGGAAATAAGCCCTATACAGCCATACAGAGACGAACACCAGGTCGTTTCATTTTCGAAAATGCACCGCAATGGTGCAATGCCATTTGCTACTGACGGTTGACGAATGGCATTCGAACAGAAATCTAGCGGGGACTCAACGTGAAGTTAACACTTCTAAACCAAAGTTTCGCTTGCTCAGCATGGGAATGTTATGGTCGTTGTGACCATGATTAAGCACCATCGTTGAGGGGAAGATACCTTATATGCCCCAAAAGTGTGCATCATCCTTGGGGAGCAGACGAATAAACCTACTAACGATGAAAAAGTGTGTCCAGATGACATCATTTTTTAAGCATGTATCTTATGGAGACAGGTCGAAATGAACTAGATTTTCTTCGAAAATGCAAACGTGTCCTTTTTCCTCCATTTCGGATTTCTTCGTTGATGGAATTGCTCATCAAGTCACTATGGCCTGTTGAATCGTTTTGTGTACTCTTAGATTGGACAAAAGCGTGTGTAGTTATGGGATGGGTGGGTCTGTTCGGTTCTTTGAATGCGTACTATTTCGAACAATATCTGCCAACTTCTCTGCCTCTTGTACTCTAATTGACTAGTTTTGTCGAGGGGGGAGCGCTGAGTGACCTGGTTTTCAACATTTTTTCTCAGACTACTGCCGTCATAGATGTTTAGTAGTATTTCAGTCAGTGACATGGTTACGTAACCATAGTACGTAACCACCCATAGTAACCAACTCTTGGATGCTGTACTGAACGAACTGATTTTTGCGTCCCTCAGCAGGTAGGTTCCAGGACATCGATCAGTTGGTCCCCTAATGTTTAGTTGGATAACTACCTATCAGTAACATTACTAAAATACCGCTGGTTTCAAAATAAATCCCATTTCGCTGACTTTCGTGTCTTTCCCTTGCCTGGGTAAAATTTCCCAGACCAGCTAGGTTATTGTTTAGCAGTTTGCCTTGCATGTGATCATATTTCGTCCAGAGCAGTCAAAACGCCAGTCGCTACCTGAAAGGCCGCTGTTTCCATCGAATTCTTTTCTAAGATCATTTGAGCAGTGGTTAGTTTTTGGTTTTCCAAGCTTAGCTCTATATGATTCACTCGTCTCATTTAACTAAATCGTCCATCCACACCAATTTGGCGAGTACAGTCGTGTGGTGACGACCGCTTGCACATTTATTTTTATATATTACTGACTACTTTTTCCGGATGAGTAGGTAATATATACCGCTGGTGATCGACACTAACGGGTGTCGCCAAAACGAGTGGGAAAACTGCCCAACTTCTGAGCTCACTCGGGTGGTGTAACATGTACGGAAATAAGAAAATAGCTTCGCCAACCTTTGCCGGAATCTCTGTTCTCCGCCTAAAGTGCGTTCAACTTACCTTATCACGTGAATACACAGCGCGCTAAAAACACAAAAGTATGACACTTGTTCTTTGGTGCCTAGAGCGCTTCACGCACAAAAATGTCACACGTTTCATTTGAGAGAACAACGTGTATGACTCATGTGCTCTGCGGGATTTAAATCGAAATAGTCTTTTCCTTTTCACCTAAGTTGTACGTGCGCACTTAACAAAAGTACGGCTTCCGTACAAACAATCTGAAACGGGAATGCAGGTGAATGAGGTCTTTACAACCTTGCGGAGACGTGGAACAGAATACTTTCAGAAATTTAAGTCCTCCCCTTCTCGATCTTTATTCCTTGGACCAGTTGGAATAACGAACACTCCATTCAAGTTTAACACACGTAAGTTTCAGCTGTGATTGTTTACGTTCCGATTTCACGTGTCCTGAAATAGACTTTGCCGACGTGAACATCGGTGCTCTTGAGCAGCTCGCCTCCGGATACTTGGTCCCTCATCTAATCATGTCACGACCCTCAGTAAGCTTAAGGAAAGAGAATGGGACTTGACCCCTTATGAGAAACGGGGTGGTGAATAACTATTTCACGTGATCGAACATAATGGTGCAAGTCACGAGGTGCTCCAAACGTAAGAGAACAATATGACGTGCGTAGAATGATGCATTTTTGTTTAAACCCGTAAATTTACGCAGACTGATCGGAGTATGTTGATCCCGTGAAGGATAAAGAGAAACCTAATGGTCTGGATGTTTCAAACAAACGTACAGCTTGTGATGGAATCGGCAAGAAAAGTTTGCGGTTCTCGGCAATTCATGAATCTTCCGACGTGGATAGCTTCAACAAAATAGCTGCCGCACTGCCAGAAAGAGCACACGTCATTGCATTCACTAGATAAGCGTTGCGAAAAGCTATCGTTTTTTTCACTCAAGTCCTGTTTTCTACGCGTTTATACATGTGCGACCTCTTCAACTAGTTATAACCTCACTGAGTTAATCGTTCATCTGCGTGTTTTCAGTTGTTCTCTCAATGAGGGTCTTACTCGCCGACAGTTGAAGAACATGGGGGACGGGTGTACACCAAAGGTGATGATTTGTAGAGCAATTTAATATGGACGACATTGATGGAGCTGCCATGCCATCAAGGTTTGGATGCCAGCAAGCACGTGGTTATCTCTAATGTTGGTGTGCGCTTTCTCAGGTTTTCTAGACGAGGTTATAGTGGTTTTCAAGGCGACCAACCTTGTTAGCTAGAGATTTCGCGCAGTTTCAGGTCAAGAATTGACCGTCTTTTTACTCGCTTCCCCTTGCAACATGGATGATCGAAAAGGGGTCTTTGGGCGGATAGGTGGTGTTTTTGTCAGCGTGACCTAGTTGAGTGAATTATGTCTTCTAGACGCTCATCGGACATGCCTGGGATTAGCGGGGGACACTGTCGAACAGCGCAAGTCCCTATTATTCCGCTTTCCTTGCCATGTTATGAGTTCCCTATATGGGATTAGTTGGTTCCGCCATAGGGTTCCTCGAGAACTTTCGAGTTCCCAGATTTTTCTTCACGATAGCTTGTGTCTAGCCCCATTGTGCTTCTATATAACATTTTTTTCAGCACCTGTGGTTGCGTGAAGTTCTGTAAAGAGTATTCTCCTATGTTCGTCATAAAACGTGGCGTTCGTCTGGACCAATTTTCATCAACTTTTCAAATTCGCTGTAGAACTAGTTAGTGGCGAAAATTTTGCTCTGTCCTGAACCCCCAGCGTGGGGTTTCCTATAAGGGAAGACCTTGAAGATTGAGTATTTGGTTCAGATTCCGTTTGGGTGCAAGCCGCACTCGTTCAGCTGTAACACCCTTCCGGTGCCTGCCGGGTTGCCCAGGGAAGTCGAGATGCAGAGGCCGGGTTCGAACCACGAACCTTCCGGTCAGTAAATTCGTGCTCTAACCACTGAGCTATCTCGCAAGCCGCACTAGGTCATCTAAATAACCTTGCCGTACGTTTTGGTGTGTGCTTCGCGCCTTCACTGCTCAGGGTGCTGCTGTAGACCTGTGCGAGTACTTCATCAAGGGACCACCAGAGACAACGGGCAGATTCACATGCTTGGGTGGTTGCAGCATGATTACCGTCAGTGGACAAATGCGGGTAAATGATACCTCCCGGTTGCCAGGTCTAGGAAGGGGGCTTGGTTGAACTTTTGACCCACGAGGGGAAGGGAGGGTTTTAGTAGTTGCATCACCTTGGATGGCAGCACTGTTGACGAATTGAATTTCAACATCACCAAAGCCCTTTCTACTTTCCTTCAGCTCACACACCTCTGAGACAGACGTGACATTATCATGTCAGGTTCACAATTAGACAATATGCCTAGTGTTGTTTCTTGGGTCTGTTGTCTGTCGACTATACGCTGAGGACAAAAAAGCTACTTGTCTTTGACCATCGGTACCTTTGAAACACCGTATGTCGGATTGCCAACACCGAAATGCAATGAGTTGTTTTTTTGGGGGGGGGGCAGTAGATCAGCTGCTTGTCTAATCGGTGAGTTAATTTAACCGCAACAAATACCCCACCTATACTCAACCCCTTGGATCCAGTTTGATTTTCCCACGCCTCTCTACAAGCTTCTCCTTTGCCGTCAATTCACACCCAAGGTCACTCTTCTATCGGCCCTCGTCGCTCACTTTCAGAGCCTTGAATAACATGATGAGGCACACAGAGGCCGTTAGCCGGAAGCATTTCGTTCTGTGTCTCCATCAATAGGGCGGGTTAATTGCCATCCCGTTCTTATGGGTGTGTACATAGACCTCTAGTGTACCATACGGAGCTCCTGCGCCACTGCGTCTCCCGCCGTTTGTATAAAAACTCACAACTTATGAGTCAAGTGCAATGACCCGGGAGCTTGATCTTAAAGCAATCCAGAAAGCCAGCGCGCTTTCAGAAACAGCCCCGAACTGGGAGAACCAGGAAACGTTGCATTCTTGCGGTAAGGAGAAAAGTGCGCGTCGCGAAAACGGAAGGGCTCTCTCTCGCATAGGCAAACAGAAGCAAACAGAAAACACTTACAAGTAGTTCCATCTTCATAGTCATCGGGCGTGGTTTCTGGATTCCCGTTTTCCTTGTGTTCACTCGTCTACGTGTATGGTACGCAGATCACGTGCTCCAAAGAGTGAAGGTTAGATATACCCGAAAAACTAACATTGTGATTGGTTGAACTGAGGGCGATGTTTGATTGGTGACAAAGGCAGCTCAGAACCAAGGTGAACAACCGGGAAACAATTGTTTTACGGCGTTTACAAAACAGAGTTGATCAAGTGGTTGCAAACAGGATTAGCTTTGTCTTGTAAGTGCCATGAAACTTACTTCTTAAGACTACCCGTCTTGTTACTGTTTAGGTCTTGTCGCCAACTGCCTTCTCCCTTTTCATACTATCTGTTTATTTTTCGGGCATATGTGAGCTTACACTTCATCGGATCACGTGGTTTGCGTGTCACACACACACAAGTTATCACATAAAAAAAGATGGAGGCGCGGCAATTACTCCCAGTGGCTGTGTAGATTATGTGAATACGAGACAACTTGTAAGTTCTTCCTGTAAATGTTTCCTTTTAAGTAAGTGTTTTCTCTGTGTCTCTGAAAGAGAGTGCTCTTTATTTTGTCACGTCGCGTAGTTTTCTCTTGTCCACAAACCCATGAACCCCTGTCCTCTGGGTCGTTCCGGACGGGTAATTTTTGTGCCGCCTAGCTAATCTCGAATTGGAACCGCAGAATCACGACTGAATTTAATAGGTATCGAGTTCCTTTACGTTCCTTCAGTTCGTGTTCCAGTTTCATCGCCTTCACTTAGTGACAAATTCTGGCGAACGGTGTTTTATGCAGGTTAATCTATCAACCATTCCAAATCCCGTCCAGTCAAGAAGGCCCTGCTGACCTGGTGTGAAGAGTCCTTACGACATCATTTGATCAGTGTGACAATCAATTGGCAAATCGACTTCGGTTGTTTAGGATGCAGTTATTGTGGTGTTTCTTCTGGGATTAAATAAGGACGGCGTTTCTCTCGACATAGGATTGCAATCAACTCCCTGTTGCCAAGATCGCCTCATCTTGGAGATTCTTGTAAAACGAAATGTATTTGCTATCGGCTGTTCAAATAAGAGTTGATTGTTGAATGACTCCGTTCAGTCGATATTTATAGGTCGGGTAGAACAACTATTTTTCGTTTTTGTGTCTGTTTTTCTGACGCTGGAGGTCGCCTTGGTGTTTCCTAGAGGCGTTTTAGCTACTTGGATAAGTGCCTTATTAAAGAAGTGACCCCACGTACGCGATTGGATTGGCAATTGGATTGCCAGAAATTCCATTATCAATATTCAATGTTCTTCGTCATGAGCGCGAATCATCAAAAAAATTTATCATGGTCGATCCGTCGGTACTTGGGCTATTTACTCCACTTTACAGCGAAGGATTCCTGTGATAGAGTGAGTGGCTTTGCTGTCCAGGAACGGTAATCAGAGGCCAGATCCGTATGGATTTGGAGTGAATCTTGATTCTAGCAACCGATCTTGTATGCTACTTCGGGACAGAATCACTCTATATTTGACCCGACTGTGCCAGCTGCCCTCCGAGCGGCAGCGCCAATCTGGGTATGATTCAAGATTTGGGGCTCCTTTTCAGGTTTTCAGACGATACGACGGAATCGCTGAATTCGTACTGGTGCTGTACTAGGTGCCTTAGATGTGGGATGCCTAAGTAACGGTCTCTTACCGCCGAATAATCTATTTTATCGAGATTCTTAAAGGTTGTATCAGAATGGTTAAGAAACCTAGAGTTTGGGAATTTTTGCTACGCGAAGCAGCTCAACCCTCCAGCCAAAAATGGGGAGTGTTCAGATTGCCGGTTGCTGAAACTTTGTATGGAAGCTGATTCCTTTTCCACAACGTCATCGTGATTATGGACACGGTCTGTCTCTTATTTCACTTTCTCGTTAGACAAAACGGTAGGACCGAAGAGTGATACGTCGCGTTTAGTCACATTCTGTGTGTGAAGATTCACACCTTGAACGCTTGAGCTAGCTCAGTGGTTAAGGTCTGTTGCTCGAACTCAACCTGTGCGTCTCGACTACTCCTGTCTACTTGGCAGTACCTCAGCCCTCGTGTTTTCTTCGAGTGTCAGGGCACCGAACGGGTTACAGCTGAACGGTTACAATCAGTTTTTTCCCGTTTGACAGTTCGACGAACCCTGTATGACTGGGAACTCAATTGAGCACGGTCTTTAAATCCGTTTTCAAGAAGCAAACTATTTTCATCCCAATATCCAGGTCCGCAATCCAAATTTTAAGCTTACCGACATACCAGAGTATCCTTTCAATACCCGATCGATTGCGAATTAGAATAACTCGGATGATAAAGTGTGTACTTCTCTCACGTCGAAAATCAGCTCAGGCTCAGAGCTGTCTTCATCCGCACTCGGATTCCATCTTTCGTTGACAAACGGTGAGCTTTTATGTGAACAATAAGCTTGGTATGCAGACCACCATTGACAGGACAGTACATAGGGTCAGTGAGAAAGTCCGTAAAAGATGTTTTTCAGCTGAGATTTCGTTCTGTATATGGAGTGTATGTGTGCGGAAAAGCTGAGAAGCACTGTTTATCCATACATGAACAGGTTGAACGGCTTCCTCCAAGGCGTGACTATTCCTATCGTGAGTGGACGAAACTCTGATAGTTTGAATCAACGCACTTTTTTTGCACGGTTTAAAGCTGAAAACTAGCCGAACTCTGGCCGTTAGGTTCAAACGAGTCACCTTCAAACTATGAAACACGTACCTGCTGTTACCTTGATCTCATCTTCGTCTTGTTCTACGATGGGAGCGAGATGACCCAAGTGGTTAGAGCGCGAATTTACTGAACGGAAGATCCGTGGTCCAAACTCGACCTCTGCCTCTCGGCTTCCCCTGTCTAGGCTTGGGCAACCTGGCATTATCGCAGCCCTCGTGCTTCCTTTGGGTGGCATGACAGCTAGGCACCGAAAGGGTGAACTAACGATATCTAATTTTTCCCGAGACACCAAACCAATACGATGCAAAGCAAGATGTTGCACGTGAAGCCGTAGTTTATAACCCTTCGAGCAGTCCTAAGTTGTTCTCGCACACGGACTACGCGTTAGACTAAACGAAGACGTCTATCATTTTCTGTAGAGGCATCACGGTTAAGCTGACAAATTGGGATAATGCTGGTCAGTGAAACCAGGTGACGTGGATGAAGATGATAGACTGCACGATGAGTCCATCGTGATGAACTCGCACAAACTCCAGGATGCACTGCGTTTTTTAACTGGGGGAGAGTGAGGTGGCTTGGTGGTTAGAGCGCAAATTTAATGACCGGAAGATCCGTGGTTCGAAGCCGACCTTTGCTTGGGCAACCTGGCAGTACCCCAGCCCTCGTGCTTTTTTCGGATGGCATGGCAGTTAGGCACCGAAAGGGTGTTACAACTGAGCGATTTTTTTGAATTCACACCCATTCGCGCACCACTTTTCCTTAAATAACACTTGTATAAACATGACAAACAGTCTACTGTATGCTACATACATATCGTAATTTTTCCTAACATAAAACTACTTATAAGGTTGCTGAAGGCCGCCCACTACTCTCGTTCCCGAATTCCCATCAACCCTGCGTTCTACTTCAACACCGAATCGTACGCAGTTGGAAAAATACAATCAATTGCAAGTTGCATCAGTGTGAAGCCGAACTGAATCTTTCGTTTACGGCATTCTTCACAATTATTCACTGGTCCTTTATTCTATTTTGACTCATGTTCATAGTTCAAATAAATAACTGTGTTCTATTAATAGGTCGCCTCATTCCAGCATAAAGGCTGTAAGTTCAGTTCACCATACGTTCTGCGTATGCCGCGACATACCGGGAAAATTCGCAGAATTATGTGATACAGGTCAAATTTCGCGAACAGCTGGGTGTGCGAAATCTGAGCTGACAATCGCCGTACCTTTGCGACCGTCCTGTTTGTCGTGCGTGTGAGCGTGCCTCAGATCTGCCAGTTTTTGGGGATGGCAACAGCTGGCCTGTCCCGTTCACTTCTTCAGCCGTACCGCTAGGTCTGTCTTTCAACAGATTAGGGCGACCATTCGATTCGCCAGCTCGGGCGCGCCGATCGCGTGGGCGATTGGTTCCGTTACCGAGTCTCAGTACTGTGCGCCTGGTTCGAAAGCAAATGCGTATGCGTGTGTCTGCATTGCAGATGTCTGTCACTCTCCGAAGTCGTTTCACTTCACGCACTTACGCCAACCTGCTGTTATCTGTGGGCAGCCCAGGCTGCTGCGACACTTGCGCTCTCGGAGGCTGTTGGATCAAAAGCGAGATGGGCACACCAGTGGAATTTTGGTCAACAGCAGAGATGGAGAAGGGTACGATTCCGTTTTGTTTGTTTCTGTTACATATTGGAACATTTTTACCACGTTTTACCGGTTTTCTACGGCACTTTCGACCTCCGGTATTGGTGGCAGTTCTTTGCTGTCAGCTACTCTCTTACCATACCCACGACGGTGTTAGAAATGTGCCTCTCTGTGACGATCGTTCGGCCAATCTACTGTTAGCCACAGTACAACTATGACCTGGGTAGAGTTCTCCACGACTCAAACCATGCGGATGTGATACGGGTTCGCGGCATCCTCCCAGTCTATTCTGAAAGAACACCATTAGGTCCAACTGTGAGGCTGTCCCCAAACGGGCTCGCAACCTATCCGCTTTAGCAATTAAGCTTTATCACTGCAACATCTCAGAAATGCCGTTCGCGTCGTGAATCCGCGAGTCCGATAGTATGTTCTGCAGATCACTTTATGTTTCTTGAGCATACTAGCAATGTCCGTACAAAGCCGAATCCCCAGAACGCCGTAGCAACCACAAATCCTAGTTGCTACCACGAGGAGGCTTATTTCAACGAAATCCTTGTGGCTTATCTGCGTCCCTACAACATACTTTCCGCCCCGAGGCTCTATTCTTACGGTTTTTGGCAATTCACATTTGGTTTTCCGTTTGTTATTAGCACGAAATCTGGTGTAATACTCAATGTGGTAGAAACACTTTCTGAAAGCGGAATGAAGTGTTCTTTGTTGATTGTTGATCGAGTGGCGGTTGATCTGTCCGCCGAGTCTGTTTATAGCTTGTGGATAACCTAGCGGTGGTCTGTAGGTGACGCCGCTTGGGAGAATGCATTTACGTAGGCATTTGTGGAGAAAGCGTACCGTTGTCGCGTGGAGCCTCGCCCGCAGACGAAGGTGTACCCCATTGGCGAGCTGTTTTGAACGTCCGACGTCCGACTTTCTTGGCTAAGTGTCTTAATATTGGTAGCTCGGGTGAGTTTGTTGTCTGTTGATCTGCTCACCGAGCTTGAAAGCTAATTACCAAGCTCCGCAAACAGATCAACTGCCACCTGATCAACAGCCAATGATTTCATCCGAGCTACCAGTGTTTAGGAATATTGTCCCTTGTAGAAGTACGGTCGGCTGCGGACCCCCGAATCCACTGACTAGGTTCAAAGACCAGCCGCCATTCTGAACATGCGCTACGCCATTTTCAGTCAACCAGTGAGGGTGAAGTCTCGAACAGCGGGCTCGCCTCCAAGGTGGCTATCGTATGCGGCGCAGGGCGACATTCCGTCTGCATAGAATCAGCATTTTTGTACGCCATTTATTTCTGTTTTCTCACCAGTTGAGACCGGCTTTCGTAAATGGATGCCGCGCAACATGAGGCTTTCCCCATCTTGGATTTGTTTTGATTCCGTGCGAACTGTCCTGACAAGATAATCTTGTTGTTATCGCTTTCCCCACGTTCATGGGTGTGTCACTATTACGGTGACAACCAAGGCAGAACACCGGTAGTCGTAGGCTGATCCCCACTCACTCGTGCAGTTTTGTTCACTTGCTTGTTCCGATACAAGCCGCGTGATTTTTTGTGCTTGCCTACCTTGTCAGGTTTACCCTATAATCCGACATCGTTATTCCCCTTTTGATGTGCCAATATCTGGGACGCAAGTGCGCTTTGTACGTACGTGTTTCTATACTGGCCGAGAGTAACAAAAAACAGGTGTAAAACCATCCGTACGTATTGCCTAACGACATACTTAGTAAGCTCCTGTCTAGGCTTGGGCAACCGGGCAGTATCCCAGCCTTCCTGGTTCCTTCGGATGGCATGGCAGCTAGGCACCGAAAGGGTGTTACAGCTGAACTTCAAGTAATAAGCTCGGTATGACCATACCACAAACGCCGGGTCCAATCACTGATATCATCCATGGTGTCTTTTACGGTTCCGGGCTCATCCTAGCTGAAGCAAGTAGGACCCTAATGTGCAGGACAACACTAGCTGGCCGTCAGTCACCGGAGCCTTGTCACGTCTCCCATGTGAATGGCCATCGGTTTCACTAGGATTTCCATTCCACCAAAACTATCATCATTGAGGAAACCTGAGGCTGGTGGTCGGGTGAAGCACGTGTACGCCAGACAGATATTCTCCGGATACACGGAAGTGATAACAGTTTCTCTACTTGAGAAATCGCGATTTTAGCATCAGAAGGAGAACCAATTTGTAAGCTAATTTTACCGAGCTTATTACTTGACGTTCAGCTGTAACACCCTTTTGGTGCTTAGCTGCCATGCCAGCCAAAGGAAGCAGGAATGCTGAGGTACTATCAAATTGCCCAAGCTTGGACAAGAGCAGTCGAGATGCCGCGGTTGGGATCGAACGACGGACCTGTCGGTCAGTAAGTCCGCGTCTTAACCACTGAGCTACCGAACTCGGTCACTACCTTGTCCCCATGTTTCACGAAATACTATTTTTCACGGAAGCTATTATTTCTACATACTGAAGAAAAGCAACATCGTTTGACAGGAGCGATTCGGGTTCTGATATGCATCAAGTCACCTAATGTCACGTGATTGCACGTACACAATTGAAATTGGGAAGCTTTTCCAACAAATGATGCCAAATTCGTGGATTTCCTTTATCTTCCCATCGTAGAATACTCTGAATTCGGTTTAATATCACTTGAATCTCAGATGAATATAATTACATGCTGATAGTGTGGGAAAATTTGGATTTCTATCGAGACTCCGTCCTATAAGTAAGGCTATTCTATGCTAAAAAGCCGAGAAACACCGTACAGCTGTATCATACTTACTGAGAATAATCAGTATGGCGCATCTAACGAGACTCCAGGTACTCTCGAACTCGCGGTCGCCCGGCTACCGACAGCAATTGACGAGAAATCCCATCTCAGGAGTCGCCACTCGAGGAGCCAGTCAGTTCGTGACCGCGTAACGTGGTTCCCGTGATCCAAGAATGAATGGCGCTGTGTCCCGTCTTTGTGCGAGTTAATCACTCTTCTGATCAGCCTCTTGGGGCGAGATGGCTCAATGGTTAGAGCGCAAATTTACTGCCCGGAAGGTCCTGGTTCAAACCCGACATCTGTCTCTCGACTTCCCCTGTCTAGGCTTGGGCAATCTGGCAGTATCCGAGCCCTCATGTTTCCTTCTGGTGGCCTAACAGTTAGGCACCGAAAGTTTGCTATGGTTGAACGATACGATGATCGGCCTCATGGCCGGACAGCTTAATTTCCAAACCCCCAGCCGGAGGTCGCGGGTTCGAGACGCTGTGGAGTCGCTTGAGTTACGCACTGTTGACAATTCACAATGAGAATGAAACAGCATAGATTGGCTTCACTTACAGGACAAAATTTCAGTTAAAGAGTTAAATGTTACCACTGTTCTCATGTGGTAGATGACACCCGTGATAGTTGCTGCAAACCTCATGTGGTTTTCGGCGTTAAACTAGCTGTATGGTGTCACCGTTTTAGCAGTTACAAATGACAAAAGGATGACAGACGGGAAAGAACCATGAAGTAACATTTAGATAACCCGGGTTCGAACCCCACACGGACGCCTTCAAATTGGCCACTAGCCCCGTCCTGACTATCTATCCACCATGTTTCAGTGGTTGTGACTTTGGAAAAGAAAAAAGAGATATACGGAAAGTGGTCGAGTTAAGGAATGTTCGTGAAACGTATAACATGTCAAAGTATCCATTCGCCGATCCCAGGGTATACCATCTATCTCATAGAAATTGCTCAGGAATTAAAGCTCCTTGGGTTGTGATCGCGGGTCAGAAACCGGTGTGGTAAGTGTTGTTGCCACCCCAGTATAAGTGCAACTACCCTAATTGTTGCATGCCAATAACCGTTGCTCTGAGCCGAGTTGCTAGGCTCGGAGTCCTCCCATCCAGGGTTGAGCATCTTGGCAGCGTAATATCTCTCACGCAAGTACCGGTTATACCGATTAAATCAATTTCATGTCACGTTGGTCGTCGCCTGGACGGCACCTCGAGTTTGCTCGGTGGTTAAGGCGCGAACTTATTAACCTGAGGGTCCGTGGTTCGAACCCATCTGCATCTCGACTGCTCCTGTTTAGGCTTGGGTGACCTGGTAGTATCTCAGTTCTAATTGTTTCTTCAGCTATTGTTTGCAACTCTTCACAGTTTCCATAGCAACGCGTAAAGCTCATTCCGGAATTGTGTACAACATATGCCTCTTTGTTTCCAATCCAGTCACTTACTCAAAAGACCTGGGCGTAAAGTTCCAGGTGCACCTTGAATCGAAACTTTAGACCATGTTAGAAACGTGCTTGTCTTTGTGTTGCCCTTCAAGACAAGTTGATGTCGCCTTTTTATTCCTCACATACTGCTCACATCATTCCTTTGGATGGTCAGTCCAGTCCAGCGCAACATGACCTCAAAACAACACGATTTCCATGCCTATCCTTAAAATAAGTGACTACTGAGAAATGGCTGTTTGCTTCAATTCAGAACTTCGATGGTAGACTCATGCGAAGGAGCACTCTTTGCTCGAGAAGCGAGTTGTCTTGTTTTCGTCGCCCCCTTTACTGTTTCTCACTCGAACGTTTTAGATGCTCCACTGATTCAGATGAATTGTGTAAAATGGCGATTGTATAAAAATAATTTCAAAAGCGCTTGGCTAATTCTCCCCTTGAAAGATTGCCAGCAGGGGATACACTCTTTGGGGAGACATTCCGCTATGTTCTCAATGCGCGCTGATCTTCAACAATGGCGCGGTAACATCCGACGGAAAACTGGGACATAAGGTAGCACGTGTGCACCACACAACCAACTCGTTACGACATCATTTAAAGTAAAACACGCTGTATAAAATTGATAATCTCATCATTGATCGTTGCCACCACACAAGTCCATCAGCCGCACACCAGTACTGACTCCAAGTGGGACATTAAGCAAGAAAGATGGTAGTAGAGACAAAATGGATGATGACCATTCCAAGTTGTTTCTTCCTTTGAAGATCATGCGAAACAGACTATAGAGGACCAAAAGTTACTAGTGAGATTTGGAGCCTAGTCGTTTCGGGTCCACCATCCCGATGGCTGTGAGTTTGAGGAACGTGCCTATTTCGTGGGTACTGAGACAGTTTTTCCTCTCGGAATAGGCCACCTCAAGAGACAAACCAAAATTGATCCCTTCTGATGGCAGTTTACTAGCGAAATATGTCTGCCGGAAGCAACTAAACATGGTCAGTCCAGCGGAAACAACTGTCCCTTCGAACGCCTTCATAGGAGTGCCGTGTTAGCCTGCGATCGATCAGACTCATTTCGGCCCGGAATCCGATCGATTAACTCAACGAGACGAGATAAGATGATAAGATCTTCAGTAGCCGATGTGATCAGGTTTGTACACTTCAACGTGTGTTAACGAAACATTGTCACGACGTTTGTTCCCTTTTAACGACTCTGTCCTCTTTGGTCTTGATGGTTTATTTTTCAAATCTCATTCGAACGAAGGTTCGTTTCACATGACTATCTCATGTGGATCAACCAAACGTTTGAGTGAGTCACATTTTTCGTAGTTTATGCAGGCGTTTCTTGTACCCACTCGCCAAACTTACCACAATCCTAATCGCACACTTCACTGTGTACAAACTGGTTCAATCCATCAAGCGTTTTTTAAGCAACAACAGGGTTACTTCCCCTCTGTCCTTCCCTCGGTACTAATCGATTGAAATCATCCGGCCGTCTGCGGCGCAGATTGCAGTGGAATCATATGTTTTGCGTCTGACTTTGCAAACACTTTATGTGACAAGTCCGCTCCACAGTCGTTGATTCTGTTTAGGAAATCAACCGTGTTACCGATTTCCGGTCGATGCGGAGTGAGAACGCATAGCTCAGGAAATGACCGTAAGCGCTGTGGGACTAAACCAGACAGACAGCCTCACCTAAACACACTTGCTGCTCACCGGATCCTTGTTGTTGTGATTAGCTCGGTCGGACCAAAAGGCGTTACTTTCCTGTCAGTTTGGGCGAACTTGCA
>SJOL01006626.1:466658-482064 GCA_004794785.1 Opisthorchis felineus
AGTGGTTTTCCTGCTGTCAGTTTCCCTCCAGGTTGTCTGATTGAACGCTTGCGATTGGCCATCACTAAGTCCTCTTCCTCAACCTCTCTTTTCTCCTGTATAATTAGATAAACTTTGTGGTTGAACGGCAGTGAAGCATGAATGTCAACACTGATGTTGATGTCTCTTATGCTCATGATGGTTACTGACTCGCCGCCAACTGGCACCGATCTGTTGTGTAGTATCAAAACTACTTGAAACGCGCCCAGCCAACTGAATTAGATTACCGGTTAGATGAGTTCCTAACTGGTGTGACTGCTTGAAGTTGCATTTCAGAATAGAAACGTCAGCGACTGCGGCCGCAGTAAAATCGGCTCGATGTTACTGCAAGCAGTCTGAGCCGTTGCTCATGGTCATCCTGCTTTTCTCAGTATCTTTTGACCTGGCTGGGAGTGTGAAATAGATTGTGAAAAGTCTGAGTGCCGTCGGTGCGACTCGCCTTCCAGTGTACCTGGTTGGAGATGCTGCAAGATATGGTTGCCAATCGACGTCAATGGCGTTTTTGTTGTCAGTTTTTAACCTAGATTGCCTGAATGAGTGTTCGGAGGTGTAGGCACCTCGGCACTTGGCACTAAGTCCCTTCCCTGTCCACCTTTATTCTTTTCTTCGCAATAAGGCTTTCAAATAAATCATGGTTTTTCGGCAGCGAAGCATCAGCGTTGAACACGGATGTGATCCTGCCAATGATGATGATGATGAAGGTTTTATTAGCCAACCTTAGTTAAGGGTTTCATCTTCTGGGTTGCAAGGTTATAAACTTATCACTGGATGGGCTACCAGAACAAAACGGCCATGAGTGGTCTCTAAAGGGTAGTCTTTGTCATTAAGGATTTCTTCAAAAAATCCACCAAAAATGCTGGTTCCTAAGGTATCGTCTCCATAAGGGAACAACTGTCTTGTCAAAATTTGGTGCACTGTTTGTCCCCGCCAAGCAATGCTTTCAATTAAATTTTCATTTTAGGCGGAAACTGATTATGTGCTCTGATGGATGTGATATGTCCTCTGCAAGAAAATTACTTCATTTGACCCATTTCTTTCGAGATATATCTGTCTCATTTCAGAGAAGAAGGCACCTCGTAGCAACCGTATTCTTCAGTCATTCACGTACTTGGCATCGAAATATGAGCAATACCAATCCGCGGGTTTGACATTCCGGTCTTTTTTTGTGGGGAGGTGGGGACATCTTGAATAGTATTTGTCGGGAATCGGGTCTGGTGTCTCAACAGTTATCAATTTCAAACCAAATCTCACAGTCCTGGTCTGAATTGGTCTTACTCAAGGGACTAATATGGCAGATCAATGAAGCAGGTGTGTCAAATGAACCTAACATTAAGAATAGTTAGAGGGTGCTTCGTTGTGTACACAATGCTGGCCCCCATTTTTTGATAGCAGTTGATGTCTTAAAAATGGAACGAACACCTTACCGTTTGGTGCACACAGCCGCCTGGTCGATGATACCTGACTCCAATCTGGCGTAAAACGAACGTGCAATCGCCGCTGAATTCTAATGAGAGCGGATTGGGGCGTGTTGACCTCTACGGGCTGTGTCCCACCACCCCAGCGGAGGTCACTTGTTAGGTGACCGAACACCCACTCTTCAACGGGATATGCATCAGGTGTGTCGGACAACACTTCGTTTATCCTCTCCGCGTCTTGTCGAACCTTGTCTCGAGCGCTCTCCAAGACATGTTGTTCCTCAGTCTGTACTTTTTCCTCGGTTTCTTTATTTGTTCATTATCTGCTGGGTTTTAGTTCCTGGCATGCGCCCACGAACCTCTTTGATTGAGATACCGCAAACACGCAACTGAACGAGTTTCACAAAGTTCGCCACGCCTCCCATGCCTCGGGTGTTTTTTTAGCTGTCAGTTTTGTCTACTGATTGAATTGTATCTTTGAGATATACCGATCTGATCTACCAACGCCCTGTTATTTGCGCTTTTTTGCTTTTGTGGCTGTTTTTCATGGAACGTGCAACAATGCTGACCAACTCACATCAATTTTGATTCATTTGGTTTTTGGTAGCCTCGGAGAACAGCAACAACACATCAGCTGTATGATTCCTTTGAATCGCTTGCTTATGTTCGCCCCTCTGCACGTTTTCGTTGATGAGAGCAGGACAAATTCCATTTTGAGTGATTGTAGTTATACACACACACACACACACACAAATTGATTCTCAATTTCTTTCTCCAAAGACGCACGTTTTATCGTAATCAAAGTACAGGTAAGGCCGACCGTTGGAACAAATCAGTCTGGCGCATCAGACTTCACAGCATTAAGATTTCAACCAGTTCATGCGAAGCCTACGTGTGGTTTGAAGGCGGTTGTCTGAAAAGAGCAGAGTTTTGAGGGCCTGTCTTCTTTGCTTCTTGGGTTCAGATGCGCCTTTGGTCCTGATTCCGAACTTATCTACATATTTCCTAGCGATGGGCTTGCAGTTCACATCCAAATCTCTTCGGTTGTGCAAACCACTAAACAATGAGTGTTGGTCGCGCCTTGGCTAGAAATTCCAGGGCGTAACGCGGTACGGGTCGCTTTGTGAGTCCGCCGCAGTGGTGACTCGAGGTCGGCTATGGGTAGTTCAACAGCCGTGGTTTCAAGCTCCAGTCGGCGGTGCTCGGGACATCCAGGTTGCCACTGATTCTCAACAGCAATGAAACATTCTTTGCGTTGCTGTTTTTAACCGATAAAGTCTAGCCTCGGGTTACACCTTTTTGGTTCCCGGTGCATAGACGTGAGGCCACAGGTGCTCAACTCGCGCCCTGTTGTTGGTTTCTTTGACGAGTTCCGTAGATCGGTTGGAAACTAGTTTGTCGCTTTGCCAGTATTGATACAGATCTTTAGTTGTTCTATCAGACGACAACACCACTTCTAGCATAGTTTAGGGGTCAATATTTGTTTGGAAATTTCATCCCCCATGCGTACTAGATGCTCTAGCCACCGGGAATTTCTGAGTGGCCCTAAAAACCGCAAACACTGATATTCCAACGGTTGGCCGAGATCACCGGCGAATTACCCAATACGATCGGAAACCAAATAAACCTTAAAATGAGCCGGATGCGGCTCTCCACACTGCAACTCGTTTCTTCTGATCCATTTAACCGTCAATGCTCTGACCGTTGATCTGTATCTAAACTCCGGTTTAGTAAAATAAACCGGAATAAACCCTCACTAGATTCAGTGGGTCTGTCCAACGCTGCTCGTTCCCACGTCCGTACTCTGTGTTAAATTCGACAAGAGGACTCTCTTGCTCAGACCTTTTTCGGTCACCGAAACTTACATCGATACGTTGATACACCACAAATCGCTCGGGACTAACCCATATTTCCCGCTTCATATTACTCTTCGGTTGTTTGGTGATCCTAATGCGGTATCTACGGTTTGGGAATTGTGCTTAGTCCTAGGGCTGAATGCGCTTTACTTGATTAGATTCCAGTGAATGTTCGTCTCTGCGCTCTTCGGTCGATTGGCCAGTTAAGATCAGTGCATCCCGACATGGAAAACTTTGTTCATTTTTCGTATCAACATGCGACCCAAAAGACGGCGGCTGTAAGGCTGAGAAAGACTGCTTCTCATGAGATCCCGTACGGCTGCTTCAATCAGCAAAAAGTATGAATATCGTGAATCTGTCAGGTGATATAAATAGGGGCGAGATGGCTCAAGTGCTTAGAGCGCGAATCTGTTGACCGGAAGGTCCGTGGTTCGAACCCGGCCTCTGCCTCTAGACTTCCCCTGTCTAGGCTCGGGCAACCTGGCAGTATCCCAGCCCTCGTGCTTCCCTCGGGTGGCATGGCAGCTAGACACCGAAACGGTGCTACAGATGAATGATTATGAATTTTGTTGTTGTTGATATAAATGCCCGGGTGGGCCGACCCCGGTCGTCCGTACACATCGATTGTTGGCATTTGTAATGGAGATTTCGGCCTGTAAGTGAAGCCAATCTATGCTGAAAAGTCAAGGAGCGCTGCATAACTGTTCCATTCTCATTGGGAATCATCAGCGCATCTCACAAAACTTCATGGGGTTTTGGGAGGTCGCGGGTTTGAGGTTTTTGCCTAGTCGGGGCAGAGAAAGCACCATGTCGCTTCGTTGCAACGTGACGCATATTACATATTATGCAAAAATTGTATTTGAAAAGCCCACCGTGATGTTTGTATGCGGCTGCGTATCCATAGTGTTTCTCCTGCATATATAATGCTTATCAGTTACCCGCTCTCCTTCTCTCAACCATCCAGTATTGTGTGGTTTACGCGTCAGTCAGATGGCTCGAACCTATGAGGATTTGGAAGCGATTACACACTTGTTGGAAGAGGTGAGTACTACTCATATCCTTCGTTCACTCACATTGCTTGAGCCTGTGTCCATGAGTTTTCTGTTGTACACGTGGTAGTCTTAGTTCAGTGTCTACCAACGGTGGATCAGAGGTTCGTTGACAGCTGTCTGAAAACACCAGTGCAGCACAGTTCGTGCTCATGTCAAGTCAGCGTGCCACCTATTACTTTGGTTTCATTTTTTCGTTGTCTAATGCGCATCTTGTCCGAAGGGACTTTTCAAATTTGGGCATTCCAGAGCGTACCTCAGGTTAACACATATTGGCGCAGTTCATCGCGCTCATTTCACGTCAGTGAGCCTTAAGACGTCAATATTTCACCTATACAATTTTGGCTCCATCTCTTATCTTAGTCTCGTTTTTTCGTTGTCCAATACGTCTCCTAACCGGAAGGATTGTTAAAATTTAGAGATCTCAGAGCGAAGTTTCCGGAGAGTACTCCAGGTTACTATTATATGTATATATAATGATATATATATATATATATATATATATATATATATATATATGGGGGGCGAGATGGCTCAGTGGTTAGAGCGCGAACTTACCAACCGGAAGGTCCGTGGTTCGAACCCGACCCCTGCCTCTCGACTTCCCCTGTCTAGGTTTGAGCAACCTGGCAGTATCCCAGTTCTCGTGCTTCCTTCGGGTGGCATGGCAGTTAGGCACCGAAAGGGTGCTAAAGCTGAACGATTTTATATATATAAATATATATATATATATATATATATCATTATATATTAGTTGAAATAACTTGCCGTATTAGGAATATTGGCGGGTTCTGCCACACGTGTATGACCACACAAGCAGATGGATGCTTTTTCAAAAGTAACAAATCACTCAATATTTGCTGAGTAATCGCACTGGTTATTTTCAGCCTACTATTGCTCGGGTATCCGGTCCCAGACAGGGGTGCGAACCCCCGTTTGTTCATAGGTTTTTTTTTCAAAGGTGACTGGAAGTCAAACTGAAAAGGTTGCGGCAGGAAATACTTTCAAAGTTGTGACAAATCATGTGTGAATCCGTTTTAAAGACTCGGTACTATTCCAGGAGTTTAAGATGAACAGAAGTCTAAATGGTCAATTTCGGCCACCCACCAGTTTGTTCAGCTCTGTATTCCAGTGGCATAAGTCTGAAACTATTCCTGCAGAAGGACTGCAACGCCACTGCTTCAGTAACTTGTGTCTCTCCAACAGAGGTCACCGTGAGAAAATGGAGTATTCAACCACATCTTGAAGTTTTCTTCTCCAGGGGTCACATTCCGATTCGTGTGAACTCCAAAAGAATAGGCTCTCTTCGGAGGAGGTTACTTTTTGAGTTTGTTTCTGCTGATGCATGTTTTCCATAAACACATGTGGATTTGGGTAGCAACATTCACTTCTCTCGTCCACACTCCTCAGAATGTGTGGTTCCTTCTCATTCTTTTTCCCCGCATGTCTCCTCGTTCAGAAACAAAATGACCTCGAATTGGCCGCGAAAATTGGCAAAAATCTTTTGGACAAGAACAATGAGCTGGAACGACGACTTTCTGATACCGAGAGGAGGCTCGCCGCGTCTGAGGATACAGTGAGTGTCTTGTTTTTCGTAGGTGCCCGCGTTTCTTTTTTACGACTGCTCATATTGTCCACTTAGTGGAACTTTTGTTGAACCCCCCAGCGACACAACGTTGGTGCTGACAATCTGGTTCACTCTCCGGTCGACGGTGGCGATGCACTTCTAGTTCCGTTGTGCCACTTCTAAATTACACACACTCAGGTTGCGTACATGTGATCTAGGTACGATGGCATCAAGTGACCACTTGAAATCTTCATGTCGAACTTGTCACACATCAACAGTGCTCTGTCCTCGCGACATCGTGAATCCAGCCAACATGCTGTTTCGCCGAAGATCATTCGTCGTGGACATATCTGTCCCCTTCCTTGGCAGAGATTTGTGGTTTTTCAACCCGTCGTTAATATGCTACTGTGATTTTTTTCGTTTTATTTCGAACTACATTTACATGAGATACTCCGTTGGTTGTAGATCACGTGGCCATCAATCTACAACCAATTAACACACCCGAGTTACCATTATATGTCATTTCCGAAACCGTCTCTTAGTTTTGGACGGTGTCTGATATCGCTTCGATTGATTGCCTCCGATTGGTTAGTTCATCCGACCACGTGTGCTGTTTCACGCCAGTGAGATTATGTTGGTCGCTGTTAGGACGAAAGCTGTTCTATGGTTTCTAACATCTTCGAGGCAGTCGACAAGTCGGACAGCCCTTGTTTTTTCCATCGGGGTTGCCACTTACGATTGCCACCTTTTGTTTCCTCGGTCAACCGCGACCTTGAGTCAGTTCACGTGCATTGTCTATATCGAAGACCCGAATCCGGAACCAAGTAGTGCGTACTCTGTGGTCAAGCACATAACATTTGTAAGGATTGCACATGCTTGATCAACGAACTGAATTCTGGTCAGGCGCATTGTTGGTCACAGTTTCGATCGATGAGCACGCTTAAAGGCGAGGACAACATCGCCGATTCATTAGGCCATTTTTACTTGCTGAATGACTGTTCAGTTTGCTCCACCTCTTTTACTAAGTGTTATGTGTTGAAGCAACATACTCCGAGATCTCCGGCGGTTTTCCACTGAACATCGTGCAATGCAATCGAGTGAGCACCGGTGTGTCCACAGTTTCGCAATTATCCCGGCCTATCCCGGTAATTCTTAGTTGAGAGTTCTATGAGGTCGAGAAGCACCGTACAGCTGTTCAATCCTTACTGGGAATCATTAGCAGTACGTATCTCACAAATCTAAACGGAAGTTCGAACTCGTGACCTCCCGGCAACTAGTTTGATCACCTATCTGTTTGGCTTTGGACAGGCTGGATAGCAGTGTGATTCACCCTCACTTGTGCATCTCACAGAAACCATCTCACGTGGTCGCGTATTGACTTACTCCTCGAGTGATGACTTCTCCGATGAAAGTTTCACTCATGTGAAATTTTTCCTCATCTGTGCATGAGGAGATTTGGTGGTTTTTAAATAGATACTTTGTCCTGTCAGTGAGGCTAATCCGTGCTGAAAGGCCGAGAAGCACTGTACAGCTGTTTCCTTCTTCGTCATCACGAACAGTTCGCGTCTTACGAAACTCCACGTAGTTTCGAACCAGCCACGGTTGACCACTTGACCGTTCTCCCGTGAGCGGTTGATCAACATTGCGCTTAACTTGCGCACCACTGATGCCTCCCAATAAGGATTAACACGCTGTTCAATGCTTCTCGTCTTCTTCTTACTGACAGGACAGAATTTCAATTGAAAAGAAACCTGTATCCTCGTGGCTATAGCTCGGAAACTTTTCTCATTTTACTTTAGGTGAGTCAACTCCAGCACAATTTATCGATCAAGGACAGCCTACTTCAGATTTACAGTCGTGATCACGTGGATGAATCAGGTGATGATGGCACAACCTCTTCTGGCTGGATTAGTCCGCTAAATGGTATTGATCCTCGGTAAGTTTTCACTCGTATTGATTCATGTCCTGACCACGGCCAATAGGATCGTTTGGCCTTTCTTCGGAGGCGTCTCTCTTGGGAGGGTCAGTAGTTTGACCTATCTAGGTCGAAGTTCATCCTACTTAGTTTACGTTTGCTGCAGAGTTTCTTTGGGCCGTGACCATACGCTTATTTCCATTAGAATATGCAGCCCATTTGAATCGACCTTCGCTTCCTTCGCTATTAGGCTTGGAAAACTTACCGTTCGGGGTTTAGTCTAGCTATTCATATCTTTTAAAGTCGAAAATTTGGCCACCTACATCAGGCGGAAACTGAGGTCGAGCCCAGCGCGACTCTGTAATGCTGTACGCCTGTGATTAATGTCGGCTTAGGTCACTTTTTGTTGCATGGTTGAGATTATACTCTGCTGGAGGATGAGTCGACTTCTCGCGGACTGCGTTAGCCCATGAGCACAGATCCACTGCGGTGGCTGAGCATGGCATGGGGCCTAAGCGTCCCGCATCTTCCTTGGCAGTATTGATCCAGTTTTTCAGCTGATCATTCACACGGCTTCACCGCTTGATGTATTGATGTTGATATCGCTTAATTGCTTCTTCCAGTAGATTACCGGTGTTGCTGATGGAGATTGGAAATCTCCTGATTACGGAGGCATCATGATCGAATTTCCTCTTGTCACGTCCGTGCCAGCCTTAGAGATGTGTCTAGCTCACCAGCGATCGACTACCTCAAGTTTTCGGTGACGAATTCATAATGGCCAGGATATTCCGGAATACTCGAAATTTTGCTGGTACTCTAATCTCACTTCTTGCCCACGGTGTTTCTCGAAGTTCGGAGAACGTCATCCCAGCATTTTTGATAGTTTGGTTCGGACCAGTAGAAGCGTTGTTCTTCAACGATTCCACCATGTGGGCACACAACCTTGGCCGGCGTCTATCGTCGCTTTAAATACACCACACTAAGAGTTAGAACTTCAAAAGGCCGCAGGTCCAGCCTTTACCCAGCTTCCTAATTTGCCAGGCACCTTCAAACGTGCTAAAATGTGGGTTCACAAGTTTCGTTGCACGTGCTGTTACGTAACCGGAACTCCAAACTGTCATGAATCACCGAGGCTCGACTTACTCAACCAACAGGGCATGCACGAAACTGCTGAAGCATAACACCTGCCTGATCATGTGATGCTGTATTTTAACCAGTGGCTGTTTGTTCGTTACAACTGACGAAAATAACTCGTGATGGATTGAAAGTGAATCTCGGCGACTTTCTCGTAACCTGAGGAACACCTTAAAGGGGATTCAATGAAGTCAAATTGCCGTCATTGTTTTAGCCTACATTTGTCCAATTTGAACTGTACGATGCATAGAAATCCGTGGGCTCCGTCTACCTGATGATTTCCAAACAAGGTGAAACCCTAAGGGGACCGTCGACTAGTTTCAAGAACGAGATATCCGGTCGTGGCTCGTGTCCTTTGTTCTTTTATTGTTGTTGCCGTTTTTTCTTCATTGGCCGTGCGTATTCTCCATACTCTCTTTCCGTGCCTCAACAGATCCGGCAATGGAGCAGGGAACCTTTCCGTTTCTTCTGTCAACTTCACTCAACTGAATCGTAAGGTTCGTGAACTCGAAGAGGAGAATTACATCTTACGTGAAGAAGTAAGTCATGCACAAAATCGAAACCGCCGGTCCACAAACAACTAGACTGATGCATAAGCGTTTGGTTGACATATCACTTGTTCATGAAGAAACAGCTCTTGGAGAGGACGATTTTTGAGGCACAGAATCTGTTCCATTCTAGTCTCCTCTCCTTTGACGGAGCAACCATCTCCGAACAAAAGAGGAACACCGAAAGAACACTGCTCTTTGTAGTTGTACCTAATTTTCAGGTCGATGGCATCACACAATTGCTATGAATGGTGTTTTCTTGACTTGATCTTGTCGGACAATCATAACTGGACTTGAGTCCAGTGCTTTCCCCTTTGGTGAGGGGACTCATCAGAATAATTACTTCATGGAAGGAGGACGACTGTTCAAACGGGAGCGATTTGAATGTGAATCAGAAGCATACATTCGATCGATTACTTTTGTCCATGCTTTGGCTTTGCCCCCTCTCCCACCAACCCTTATCTTCCACATTTGCTTTCGAGTCTGCTATACGTCTCAGGGAAACAGCCTTCTGTTTCTGTCCCGTCAGCGGTTGTTGCTGTATTGTTGTGTGTGTGTGTGTGTTCTAAGGGTACGTCTACTTCGATGATGAAGTATTTTGGAAGCTATTGATTCACACCACGAATGGCTTTGTCTAGCCTGGAATGCATGCGAGAGGTTGGGTGACTAAGCTGATGAGTATTCCTGTTTAGTCGGGCTTATTTGGTGATTCATCGTGCCGGAATTGTCCATTTTTGACCACTCCCACAATGTCATAACTATTTTGTGTGAGCCTGATGAGACCAGGAAGCGAAGATATCTTTATATGTAGTTAGTGTTCTTGTGGTTTTAGCTAGTACTGAGTACTAGTCGTCCAGCTATAACACCCTTTCGGTGAGGTAAGACATTTAGACAGGCTTTCTTGGTTCATCTCTTGGTAACGGTCCCTTCTATCGCCAGCCGTTCTCACTGCCCAAGCCCTGACAGGAGAATCTGGGATGTCACATGTGTACTCCGACCCAGATGTCTAAATCTGTTTACTTTACCCATTTGTCTTCTGGAACCTCCACATTTCTTCCTTGTCCTGCTCCCCTGTCTATCCATCTCTTAACAATTTTTCAGCGCAATCGTCTCACAATGACGGCAGATCAACTGGACGAACACGAAACTGCCCTAATCCGCGACTGTGCTCGTCAACTAGTGTCGGCCAACATGCACATCCGCACGCTCTCGGACGAACTCGCTAAGAAGTCGGATGCATTTCTGAACCAACAGTCCGAAGTGACACGGTTGCTCACCCGGGGACTGGATTTGGAAAGTCGTGTCAAGCAGGTGAGATGGAAGTAAATAAGGACTTCAGTTGGGCCTCAAATCGCGTTAACATATTGTACATGCGGGTTGTTCAAAAAGGTACCACCTGTGTGGCATTGTACTTTGGACAGATTTGGCCTTTCCAAGGTCATTTCACTGCCAGCTATCATCGTGCGACTGGTGGGCTCAGCCTTACCTGCCAGATTTCGATCCAGCTCCCGAGTCTTTGATTTCCTAGCAGCCCTTGAGCAGTTACACCAGTAACCCAAAGTTAGACCGAACTGTCAACCAGATTGGCATACTTGGAGGACTGTAATACACTGTGTGATCCTAACCGTTTTCGCCATCCGGCATCTTTCACGTACCTACTTGGAACTCAGCACAGCGCCCTTCTCTACGGAAAACATGCAATATCTATAGGGAAAGCCTTTGGGATAGACTGAGAAAAAATGTTGCACCATTTTACTTACTGGGGTTGTTGTGACGAAAGCCAATTTAAAGGTTGCATCTCGTGATTGGGCTAGTGTGTGTGCGATGACCTTGAAATTCCAATCTATGGTGAGGTTAGACCGAACCAGTCAGTGCAGCAGACCGCGGCTGTTCCACCCTATCACTGACAAAATGCGCACAAACCGTAAACCAGTTGTACTAACATTTTTGCCACTATCTGGCTGGATATTTTACGTCACTACGTGATATTGTTTTCTAATTACGGACTTTGATGCACACCAAGGCAGGTAGATCGATAGTTTCTCGCTCTGCTTTCTGACCAGAATCCTTGTTTCAGGTAATGCCCTAACAGGGCAACGAAGTGATAAGTTTGATGATGATACTTCGATGGACAAGCAAGCGAACGATTGCGAGGGGTGAGCATCAATCTAGAGACCGTGGAAACGTGACGTTCGAATTGATGGATATTTGCAATTGAGATTTCATCCTGCCAGTGAAGCCAATCTATGATGAAAAGCCTGGAGGTACTGTGCAGATGGTTTCATCCTTGTTGACACTCGTGAGTGGTGCGCATCACACAAACTGAGGGAGTTTCGAACCCGCGAAATTCCGGCCAATGGTTGAACACTTAACCGTTCTGCTACGAGCTCTTCAGTTCTGTGCATCGGAGTGGCAGCAACATTTTAAGCTCTGTCAATTAGCTAGTGCGAGTCAGCAGTTTTTGCGCGGTATACTTAAACAACCTAACACTCCCAGGGTTACAGTTGCCTGGATCGAGTTTCACTACTGCAGGACTGTTTTGAAAAGATGAACCGATCTCCTTAAAAGAACGATTGACGATACAGTGAGTCGTCTTGTCTCTCGCCACTTTGGTTGTAGGTAAACCAGTCGCATTGCTCGAACATGAACTCATTCGCCCATTCACACGTTATAGTTCACTTGAGTCCAGTTCACAGCGCACCAGTGGAGTAGTGCTAATGTGCTCGCCTCGGATAGCAGACGTCTGGAGGACACATTCCGCCACCGCCAAGAGTATGAAGTGCTGATGAGCTCTAATAGGAGCGAAACTCGAGTCCCCGTGGGTAGTAGCCACAATGATGGCGCTGAGGTAGTAGCAGAGCTACTCAACCGAGGGTGGTGTGGATAGCAATTTGTTGGATGAGATGGTAAAACTGAATTGTCCGAATGAGAAGAGAGCTGCCTCTTGGCTGTGTTCTTATGTGAAGAATTTTAACTTATCCATCATACTCCATTTCATGGGGGACGGATTTTTTTAATATTGCAGGTTGTCACTTAGTAGGACGCTGTCTAAGTTGCTTCTGAGACGTGCCGTCCGTTCAGCTGTAACACCCTTTCGGTGACTAGCTGCCATGCTGTCACCCAAAGCAAGCACGAGAGCTGGGATACTGCCAAATTGCCCAAACCTAGACAGGAGAAGTTGAGATGCAGAGATCGGGTTCGAACCACGGACCTTCCGGTCGGTAAATTCGCGCTCTAACCACTTGAGCCATCTCGCCCTTCTGCACCGTGCATTTCATAGTCATCTCCAACGGTAATAATAATCACGTCGCTACTGAACGTCTTGGGAGTCCGTGGTTCCGCCAGCAAAGGTCAGTGCCGATGAAAACCCCGTTTCAACCAACTGTGCATCATTACGGTTGTTGTTACACTGTCAACATCTTCAAAAAGTACCCCCCTGACGCGTGCTGTGTATAAACTGGACATAGTATAGGTCAACTCACGCTCTGTAGGAAATCGGCACTATGACTAGACGTTTTCTTGCGTTGTTATTCAAAAGCTTTCTATCTGGGATCGCCTCGCACAAGGCCTAACTTCGGTACGCGACATCGCAGACTACTCGCTAGGTGCGTATGATGTCTTGCCAGCGGACAAGCGAGCTGAATGTCGGAACTATGCGTACATGTGAATCCATCATGAAATCGAAGCTGTGCAGTCTGCATTCCGCAACCTGACTCACTTGTTTGTTCACTCAGCTGGTGGCGAATTCTCAATCGCTAACACAGCTTACGGAAACGATACCAATCTAGTAAGAGGTAGCCGTCAAAGTGCAGTCATGCTTCAGAACGTGCAGTCTCCCAACATATCCCTTACAATTCAAGGAAAATCGCTGGAGATTGCGGAAAATTTTACATACCTCGGTAATTGTATTAGCTCTGACGGAAGTGTGTCTGATGAAGTCAGTGCAAGAATCTCAAAGGCTCGAATTTGCCAATTTGCGTCACTTGTGGCGTCAACAAGGCATCTCACTAGATTTTAAGGGTAGTGTGTATCAGGCTGCAGTAAGGGCTGTGTTGTTGTATGGGTGCAAGACATGGCCTCTACGGACAGATGATGTGAGGCGTCTTCAGGTTTTCGACCACCGATGCCTTAGAAGCGTGGCTGGTTTTGGATGGCGTCAGCGTGCTAATAACGAGGTGATTAGAAAACGGGTATTTGGTTGTGCTGCAGGTACTTCAGTCGGGGAAAACATCCAGCACCACCGACGACTGTTTTATCCTTGCTGGAAATCATCAGCAGTCGAACACTACCATTGGCTGATCAGCAATGCGAATAACTTAACCTAAGACCTAATACACTACTCATAAGGTTGTTGAAAAGTCGTCGACAACCCACGGCCGGTTTTACCCCTCTTCGGGCTCATCAAGTAGGCGCAGTTCCCGAGTTTCCCTTAACCTTATGTTCTGCTTGAACCCAAATTGCACGGAATTAGCGAAATACTCTCATTTGCCTAACAGTTTGGTTTCGACGGGAGACTCATCTGGAACCCAGCTGAATCTCTCGTCTTTGATGTTTTTAAGCAACTGAATGTGCTGCGCCAGGCCGCCTCTGGTTTCAGTTGGTAAGATATTCGAGATATTCCAGTGCATTGTAAAGACGTAATACACTACGCATAAGTTTGCTGAAAACTCTTCAACAGCTCAAGACTGGTTTCACCATTCTTGGTGCCCATCAGGTAGGCGCAGCCCCTGAGTTATGTTCTAAGCAACCGAATGTGCTGCACCAGGCCGCCTCATGTTTCAGTTGGTACGACATTCGAGGTATCGCTTAAGACCTTCATAAGCGGGAGATTCGGCGTGGTTCGAGGTGAGTCTCTCATCAAAACCAAATTGTTATGCAAATGAGTGTATTTTCAACCTAAGACCGTTTAAAGCGCTGAATGGAGTCCGGCATTCTCGAGAGCACACTGACTACTGGTCAACTTTTGCTCCAGCAAGGTGCTGTCTCCCAGGACCGGTTCTCTTCTTGAGCGGTTTTTTTGTACCATTCTGGAAGCAATGATGCCCGAATGTCTGAGAGTTGTCATAACTGAGCTTGTGATCATGAAGTTTTTTCGCATCTGGAAACAGAATTTTGTTCGTCACAGGTAACGAAGATTAGACCAAATCTTCTCAAAAATTACTGTTTCTTAGAATCGAACAAGACCCTCTTAGAGGATATGGGTGCAAAGAACACTGTCCATAGGTTAGAGGTTCTGACGTCTGTGATTAAACTGAAGGGCTAAAGACTTTGATTAAGAGTACCAATCGTCCTGTCCGGTGCAACTTCACAACCCCATTTCATGTTGTTTTCATTTCCACAACAATATATACATTGACAGATGTGTCAAGCCGCTTATTGTCTTCTGTCCTGAATTCCTTTTTACGGTTACTATGCGTCACTCAGAGTCTTGACTAATTCATTTCTATCACCACCGTTCACTTCCTATGTCCTGTTCGCCTCCCTCATCTCAACGAGTCCATTTATGGGTACTTTATCCTAATTCTCCCCCCTCCGGTATTGCTACTGTTTTCATATCTTGCCCACGAAGAATTTCAAAAGAATCGCCGGCAGATGAAAAGTTGCCTTTCTTCTCGAACATTTGTATCTGTTTCAGTGTGTGGTTGAGTGACCAAGTAAACAGGTTATGGGTTCTCCGGTTGGTGGCGCCTGACTTCGCGTGGGGAAAACATCCACTACCTATGGAGTAGTCCTGGTGCTTTTAAATTTGTGGAAAGCTCAGGAACCAATCGGGTTTGACGTCGTTCCGCACCGATACGCGTTCTGCGTGATTGACGATGTGTAGCTGTTTTTCGCTGTTTTCCTTATATATATATATATATATATACATATATATATATATAT
>SJOL01006626.1:482098-535369 GCA_004794785.1 Opisthorchis felineus
TATATATATATATATATATATATATATATAGGCGCAGTCTCGGAGTTTCCGTCAACCTTATGTTCTACTTGAACCCAAATCCAACTTATACACATCTGCATACCACGTTTGCGGTTGGTTTAAATCATTTGGGCAGCCTTAAGACCACTTCAGGTATTTTTCACATCCCTTTGGTTATTCACGTGTTGCGTGCAGTCTTCGCAAATAGTCGCTGACTCGCTTCTTTTCCCAATGGTTTCGGGCCCCCTCTGGGCTGTTTTTGGACTTGTTTGGTTAACATATGTCTATTCCCTCTTTGCACCCTCAGCTGGCGGCAGAAAACGAAATGTTGGTCAATCGTCTGAAGGAATCTCAAGGAAATCAGCAGCGAGTGGCTAACGAACTGACCAGTCTGCGTGACAAGTACGATGAGTGCTTATCTTTATACAACGAGGCTCGGGTAAGGACTGAATAACGTTCATGCGGTTTATCAAAGTGCACATACACCTGTTGCCCCCATCCCTAACCATATTTTTCTCCTTACATTTCAGTCCGAAGTTCGGGCCCTTCGTAAACGATCCCGTCGGGCCCATCTCCGATCGGGTTATTTATCTTCTCCAAGTACGATGACCAGTTACTCTACACCCCCATATTTGTTGTGCATGGACTCAAACACGGTATCCTGTTCGACACACGCCCAGGGCAGTGATGGGAGCAGCTCCTCTTTGGATACAACGACAAACGGCACTGCGAACGACCGCACTGGAGGAACTTCACTGGCCACTGACTTAGCTCGAACGGCAGCGAACGATGGTGCCAATTCCAATGTGTGAGTACCTGTTTCCAGAGTTTCCCCACGTGGTCTGTTCATGTGGATAACCACCGTGATCACTGTGTTTCTGGTAAAGTCAGCCTTCCGTAATTGAACGATTGCCCACTTGTGCTGATATAGACGGTTTCGGCTAGTTTAGCCTCCAACTGAGCATCTTGGATTAGCAGGCAAAACCGCCTTTGACGTTTCCCGGACAACTCAACCATCGATTTTGCCGCTGTCGTTGAAATAGAGTGTCAGAATATATGGGAACTAACAGCTGCCTCTCATCTAGTGTGTTCACGATTGGGGATCGACAGTTTGAATTGAACTACCAACGGAGTTCGCATTAACGTCGGACTTACTTCACCTCGTTGAGCAATCACCTGCGACTGATGTTGACTGAACACCACGGCCAAAGAGTCAGCGATCTTGATTTTCTTTAGGGATTTGACGTTCGTAGTTAGGTATCATCCAGTGAATGCCAAATCAACAGCTTGTTGGCTCTTCTTCAAGGACAAGTGAATCTTGAGTGATGAAGTTGTGTATCGGCGAGGTAGACTCGTAATATTCGAGCTGATAAGACGAACCCAAAGAACTTAAAACCGTGGTGTTCAAATAGCTGCTGACGAAAGGCTTGTCGAACCTTGTTTCCCATGAGTTCTTTCACTACAAGACAACTTTGCTTCCTTCGAAGCCAGCTCGGGTTAAGCCTTTCGTTAATCCCTCACTTCTGCATAATATACAACATAGATTAAGCTCATTTCTTCGGGTGTCCGATTTCACTTCTGACCTGTGTTGCTCCTCATTCTTTCTTCCCAGCTGGAGTAGATCACTCCCGTCTTTATAAAGCCGACTGAGCAGTATTTGTTATTGCCCTTTATTTGAGTCCATATGAGTGCAGTGGAATCCGCCCCGTGAACAATGTTCCGTTCTGCTCCTAGCGATCGATTATTCCGAACGATGGATCAAGCTCGACACGTGCGCGAGGGGTGTGATGCTGCGTCACGTGATAAGTCTGCGCAACCGGACTACGCACATGATGACAACGTGTCTAGCAGCGGATTCGTCAGCGGATCTGGTGAGTACCTTCTTTTTTCTGTAAAAAAAACACCCAAAGCTGCACCAATCACTCTCGTTGCTCCCATAAGGGATGCTTTGATCGAATATTGATTCTCTGTCGAATACTAGAACCCAGGTTTACAGCCCACAAGCACAAACATCATCTTTCATGTATGATGAAGAACTTCGTCACCGTATTATTCCCTCCACAGACTCGTCCATTTGGCAATGTCTGTTTTGGTCTGCCCTCACAAGCACCACATAGTTAGTTGTGCCAAGCTGTTTCGGTGTCTTTAGGTTAGTGACCTCTAATCTAAGAGATCTCTGATGGGGATCAATGATAAACATTCCCCAAAGTTCCGTCAATTAGATGCGTTCAGCTTACAACAGGTGTCCGTGACACCTGACGACCACACCCTCAATGGCGCTCGTGCATCCAAGCTATTGCCTTGAATGCACAGCTCCCTTCCCAATCCGCCCACTTAAAAGTCCACTGACGGTGCTGTATTTGCGCACCAATTTATCAGCTCCCGCCTCCAATGCACAGCTACCTACCCCACCTGCTCAAATCATCGGTGAACGAAACTGTGGCAGTTACAACCACTGTACGGCAAGTACGTGGTTCTTACAGCTGATACTGATGATGATGATGATGATGATGATCACACCACACCCTAAACGAACAAGAAGTCATTTTCTCCATGTCTGTTGTTCCATCCAACAGTGGTTCAGCATCGATCATGTATCAATTTCTAAACGCATGAATCCCCATCGAAGACAAGGAAATGGATTTTCTTCAGGAGGACTGCACCCTCTGGCCTCGGCGACGGGGAACGCCTCCTTCCGAAGAAGCCTGTCCTGACGAAGATTTTTGTGTACTGGCCCGGAAATCCCTGTACATGTTTGGCATCGTTCACCCGCATTTTCTAATGACGTTTATGTTGTGTAGGCAGGTGCCTCACCACTCAACATGTGGCAAACTTCCCGTTAAATCACCAGAGTAGATTCCTGGGAATTTCCCCTTCCAGTTTCTAACGTTCGGGTGGCTGTTGCCTTAGTCCACTCGGAATCTTTGTTATTCAGACGGTTGAGGAATTCGACCTTGGGGCAGTTAAGGCATAATTTGCATCACCCTACTCACCATCTCTTGGGAATGAGATGTTTTTCAGTCGGTCAGTGCAGAGCTTTGAAGCAGAAATAGCATCTTGATGATAAGTAATTGGTGCTAATCGTGGGTAACAACGTCGGAGAGTACGGTTCAGCACCCGGCTTTCGTAACATTTCTACCGGCTCACTGGGCCTGGCTGTCGCTGGTTAGTCGCCTATTCATTTAATCCACACCTGTCACTGGCCCCAGCTTGAGGAACACTTTGTTCTCTCGTTACTGTAACAACCCCATCACTACGCTGCCTGTGACTGTTGTTGGATCGTCCTTTGAACAGTTGGGTTAGGCTTACTACACATCTTCACCCTACATATCTTTGGCAGACAGCCAGAAGGAACCGTCGGTTAACTCGGTCACTTGCCATGGCAATGACCGAGACAAAAGCGTTGAGCTCAGATGTAACACACTACTCATAAGGTTGCTGAAGAAGGCCATCATAAACGACAGATTCAGCTGGAATTCAGTTGACACTCCCGTAAAAACCCAGTTGGTATGCAAATTAGTGTATTTCGTCAATCGCTTTGGCTGCTGTAGTTCTTAAATGTCACGCAGAGCGCGGTTTTCTTCTCTACTTCCTCCAGGGCTGGCGTAAGCCCAGTGTTTCGCCTGACCATTGCTCCCCCCACCTCGGCGTACAACCAGACAGTAGCAAACACTGTTGCCATGGTACTCACCCTATTGTTCCTCGCCGGTTTTTTCACGACAATGAAACTAGCTCTCAGCACTGGTGAGCGGTTGACCGCTTCGCGAATGCATAACGATAAAGTTTCTAAGATGATTGATTTGGAGTCTCGATTCATTATTGCGTGAGAGAAGCAGATAGAACAAACAATATACACCCACGTTTTCCACCAGACTATTTATTAATTATCCGACATCCGCATGAAAATAGGCGTCCCCTGCCCCTACCTGAAGTTGATGCCGTCCATCGCCTAGTGATCGATTGGATGATCGTGGTTGGCTGTTTTTTGGTAAGCTAAACGACCGGCTTATCGAACGGTTGTTTCGAACTTGATTGCTAAATTTGGACTATCACTGCGCTTAGATTCAAACGTTATGAGTGTTGTTCATGGGCGTTTGACCAGATAGTTGCACATCGAGACAGGCAAACCAGTTTAACGAGGACTGGTTGGCGTGTGCGCTGGTTCTGCTAACATGGTATTCGCTGGTGCGTAAGCGAGCGTGGGCTACACTGAACCGGACCAATCACGTCGGTTGTCTGGCGTCCTAGCAACCAAGCCGTTTCTTCGGCTTGCCACCACGCTTGACTGCATATCTTGTGGATGATGAAAGAAATGTTACGTAAGAGATAGCTGTTCCATACGTAAATGGAATTTGACCGACTACCGCGTAACCCTTTTCGAATACTTTCACGAACGTTTGACGCAGCAGTCTGGGTTCACAGCAGAGTCAATCATGCCCTCGGGTCAAAATAATTTCGGATAGCTGACTGTCACTCTCGCAGCATGATACGAACCGTTTCTCCCTCCCAAGAACAGTCTCCCAACCGCGGAAAAATCCACCTTCGCAAACGCTGGTGGTTGACTCTAAGCAGCTATGACGCAGGTAGGATTCGAACTGAATTGATCGTTTGTGTTTTTTCATTTTTCGAAAACCATCGAGCTGTGATCCACCATATGTTTGGTTTGTTTTTCTTACTAGTGGTGCTACAGTACTGTATTCTGCTTACCCGTTCTTCATTTTTTATGAGGCCCCAATGAAATATCCTAACCCCTCCCCCACAAACACGGTTGTAGTCCTGGGGACATCAACGTTCCCTCGAGGTGGACACGCATCATCCGGGTTCTCAAATTAAGACACTAGGATGTGAAATATTCATGAGGAGTAGTTTGCCTCATCTTGATGGCACTTTTACATGACCGTCCGTGCAGACGCAAATCACACTATCACAGTGTGGGATCTTGTTACGTTTTCCTACGTTTGAGATGGGGAGAACGATTCATCGTTTATTTGAGACAGATGTTTTTTTGCTATCCATATTGTGCAGTTCAGCTCGCTTGTAAGCAAATAACCGAATTTCAGCACCGTTGTCCTCCTCTAGGATGTTCACTTTTAACGGGTCCTTGAAGCGTGTAGGTGTTACAGGACACTAGAGAGACCACCTCTCAGTTGGTACCACGGACCACTCGTTGACCACTCCAATTAAACGTCGATGATGTTGATACTTATCTGAGCCTTTGTGTTTTGATCAACAGTTGATTGCAAGTTCACTAGGCGTTACCGTGGCAAGTCAGGGCGAACGCTGTTGCTGGTTGGTCTGTACATGTGGAACCCAGGTGGGTGCTTAGAACATAATGTTGACGGGAACCCGGGGACTGCGCCTACCAGATGAGCCCCAAAAGTGGGAAACCCGTCGTGTGCTTTATAAAAGTTTTCAGCTCGGAAAACTATTTGACTGCTTGCGAGCAGCTCATGAGTAGCGAAAAGGTTTTGAAGTTTCTACTGAGACTTCGACAAGCAGCTGAAGTCAATCTGTGCTTGAAAGTCGGTAATTTCTGTACAGCTGTTTCACCTATGTTGGGATTGATCGAATATTCGACCTGTCTTAGGATTGAGAAAGAGGTCGCCATAGTGTAAAGACCTTTCTGACCTCTCTTGGCGTTGGATATTCTTCGGGGAGGTAAAGTCTTTGATCCAACATCCATAGATTAGGTTGTCGTAAACTGCAAGAAATGTGGAACTTGGTAGGAATGTTTTTCCCCACTACCTGACATTCTTCGACTGAGTTTGTCCGCTAATTTCAAGTCGCACAGAACTCCTCTCATCTGTTGTGGCGGTTGCTTCAACGCTGACGCCGCAGTTGCTCGACCGAGTGGTTAGCGATGATTTGCGTTGTTTTGCGATTTATTTTGTTGCTCTCTCGTTTTTGTTTCCAGTGAGGTCCTCGAAAGCTTTATTACAATTGATTCCGTGATTGAATGGCTAGCAGCAAAAAACTATAAAATCTTGCTTAACTGTATATCACAATACACGATTCATGAGTAATATCATCAAGGATTTATGACGAGTTGGTAATTCACTGACCTTCAGACTGTTTCCACCATTAATCGATGCCTTATTCGTGAAGACCACTAAGCAACTGTTAAATTATGTGTGTCACGCCAACGTTGTGTTAATATCGAGAGATAGAGAGCACTTAGGCCCAATATCGTTTGTTGCAATGTGAGGTGAGTGGCTGCAGCAGCAATATCTTTCCAGTTGAAAACCGTTGTTCGGCTTCGAAAATTTGTTGAAATTCTTACACCCCATAACCTTTCAGAATCGCCATTCGATTCTTGAAACATGAGGTTGTCTTTCGATAATATTTCTCGGGGGTAGACGACTTACTAAGGGTAAAAAAGCTATAGACTCCACAGATGTTTGAGAGGTGGTTCCTTCGAAGATAGAAAATCTGGCGTGCGTTTCTCGTTTTGGTCTCCCCTGGATGGTGGCCTGCCTTGAAAGGGTCTCTTTGAGGGGACATTACTATCCATTCGATTGCGACTGGTTGCCGGAAACTTCGACAACCCACAACCGTTTTCACCCTACTCCAGGTAGGCGCAGTCCCCAAGTTTCCCTCAACCTTATGCTCTACTTGAACCCAAGTTGCATGAGATTAGCAAAGTACACTCATTTGCAAACCAGTATGGTTTTCACGGGGGACCCAGCTGAATCTCTTGTTTATGATATTCTTTTTTTATAAACAAGAGATTCAGTTGGGTCTCTCATGAAGACCGAATCGGTATGCAAATGAGTGTATTTCCTTCCCGCTTTCATAGCTGGCCTTTACGTATTCCTTTGATGCATTCAAACAGAACCGTCAGAACTGGTCGCTCGTTCCTCTGGGTACCAAACCGGTGATAATCAGACAAGTACCCCGCGAAATCAACGGTGAGTAGATAACAACTAACTCTGCCCGTTTTTGTATCGTTCGCTGAAGTCACCTAGCTGATCTAACCTGCGTGCATTTGTTAGCTCAGCTAACTCCCGTCGCCAGTGTTTTCAAAACATGCGTACCTACTTTTTTTAAATGCCTCCCTGCTGATTTACTCGTCCACCTTACTCTCCATTTATAACTGACAGTAAGTCACGTGAACTTACGTGCCACGTAAGAGAGTCGGTACACATACTGATTGGTCGGTTGATTACTCAGCAATAAATCATGCGCCAGAGGTACGTTGTTTTCAGCTGCCATCTTTTCGTTCGTTTCGTGATCTTTGAGATAATCTTCTGACACGTGGAGTATGTGCAATAACTAAACTAACCAGTTAGATCACCTCTCGCAGCAGGATTCTTTCCCCCTCGATGCCTCAGAATCCAATGCCCCCACCAGACCTGACCGACGCTTCATCGACACTCGTGGTTTTCATATATGTTCCGCACATTTCCGACCCAGTATGGATCGCACTTTTGCAATGGATGTATCAGGAAGGTTAGATTCCTGGAAGTAACCACTGAATGCCTGAAATCTTCTGAGAGCCTCAACTCCGCTAGATGCTGACCAGACAGATAACGCCCCCTCAATATGCAGCGCGTGACAGCCTTGTATCGAAGCCGGACAACGCAAGACAGCGTTGGACCAAGGTCAGACAGTGTCCCTCCAATAAAATAGCTTGAGGCCTTTGTACTTTCTCACTCACGCTCTCGCACTCGCTTGTTCGGAATAAAGCTGTTGTGTTCCTTATCGGTGAGTCTTTTTCCGGTACTAGGCACTGGACCGGGGACGGCAACAGATGCAACAGATTGGCGACTCAGCAAGATATAACAGTATACCCTGCCCCTAGTAGACAAGCTGACGCTATACCGACGCAAGAAGTGTCTAAGGTTGGAAAAAGCTGCGTTGTCCTTACCATTTCGAAACATCGTCAGTCCGTCCACCCAGTCTTGTGTTGACACTTTACACTTTGAAAGCCTGAAGCGCATTTAAAAGTATTCGACAAAATTGTTCAGAATACTCAAAGTGATTTGCATCTTTGGATGATCTGAGCCGAGGAGAGCAATATCGAACGCCCCCGGGAGTATTTTGATCCACGGGGTTTCAGAGACAGGCAGGGAAGTTTCAAGTAGTCAGTCGGCTCACAAACCGTGTACCGAGGTCCAGTGGTTCTAGCTGCTACAGCTTTATTCACCGAGGAGAAAGGAATGAGAGCCATGCATTGAAGGCGATGGCCCAATTCACGACAAAATGATCTGTTTACCCAGCATCGTTGTGAGGGTTTCGCAATGAAGGCGATAGTTTTGATACAACACCATCATATCTGTCAGGGTCACTAATAATAATAATCGTTCAGCTGTAACACCCTTTCGGTGCCTAACTGCCATGCCACCCGAACGAAGCACGAGGGCTGGGATACTACCAGGTTGCCCAAGCCTAGACAGGAGAAATCGAGAAGCAGAAGTCGGGCTCGAACCACAAGCCTTCCGTTCAGTAAATTCGCGCTCTAATCACTGAGCCATCTCAGGTTAACTAACCATTGGTTTGTCTCGCCTCACAGTCCCTAGCCAGGAAGACGGCAGTTACCAACGCGACTCAGTTGATCGGTAAGGTCCTTCATGCTTCGTTGCCAAGTCATTGACTGACCGCCTTTGGATCATCTTCATCCGACACACAAGACTGGGCGCATAGGGCTCTACGATTTTTTGGCATACGAAGTACACGGTCTGAGCACCGTTTCAAGTAGTACGTTAGTAAAAAAGTTTGAGAGGAGTGGGCAACCCGGTTCCGGTGAGCTCAGACGGTTGCTTACTGTATACGCGTACGCACCTACAGGAAGTTGCATACAGTGCTGTCATGAGGGATTGAAATTTACGAAGGCTTGGGGAAAGCAACCTTCAGGTCAAGATAAATAAACGTTGTTTAAGGACGTGGTTGAAGAACTTGTATCAAATTGAAGATGTGTTCCATGCACTCGCGGCCAGGGCGAAACCCAGCTCGATTGCCACAAATGTGCCTTGGCAATCGATCACCTGTGTAAGATAATGCCACACAGCACCTTGTTACTGCCAATAAGCTGGCGTCACGATGGCTTCCTCATAGTATTTTTGCGCTCATATTCTGTTTTTTTCCAACATCATCATCTCATCAGGACATCATCCCTTTCTTTGAAAAGTTCACAGTCTAAACCTTCCGGACCAAGTGCACTGTTGTGTTTAAAGAACGATATATCGTTGTGGTTTTTTCTTGTTAGTACGATTGATAGATAGAAATCAATCAAATTGTTATCTGAAGTGTTCGGCCCATCGCTCCCCCGGACAAATTGCTGTCCCACCTTCGCGATTCGTTTTTTCTTTGTTCTTACGTCCTTGTTTTTGAAACAAGGAATATGAGGACGTAAAGCGACAGCCAGTTTGAAGGCACCCATGTGAAGTTCGAACCCGGTTCGTCTGTGATCTCATTCACTCGGCCACCCTGGCTGACACCCACCTGACTAGTTGTTCGAATCAGACTAAAACCCGATCCATCTCCCGGGCTATTGCAATCCACTGGTGCCTTATTTCATCCTCTAGGTTCTTGATCTTCCAACGTTTGAAGGATGTGCGTATTCCGTCGTGGTCGGTGGTCGCTCATATGTTTTTCCTGTCATTCCCGAGAGCTGCTGATTTCGACGGTATTCACCGTTCAGCCAAATGGCTCAGTTAGTTGGCTTTGTTAGATGGCCTTGAAGGTTAAGAGCATGGCTTTTTTCACTCCCTTACCCAGACCAGGCGGATATTGTTGGGCTAGGAAAATCTGTTGGTACAGTGAACCACTAGGTGGGCGCTACTCATATATACCTGAATTTACCGGGAATACTCGATGATCCAGACGTTAAGTACATTTTTTTTACGTTAGGGGCATCAGTCCATTTGTGATTTTCTTGCCTTTAATCCTGGATGGTGCCGACTTAGCATGGCCAATTTTGTCTCCATCTTCGTGGCTCCTTTTGCTGGATGCTTGGCATCCCAAAAGAAGGGTTATTTTAAGGGCTAACTGATGTGGATCCTCGTTGTCTCAATTTCGTTCACAGACCTCTATCACCACTCAGTGCGCGGTCCTGGTGTGGACGCGACTCGTTGGAAGAACAGTTGAAGCGCCACAGCTGGTTGGGTTGTGAGCCACGCAAGGGCTCACTTCCAGATGAACCGACCCTGTCAGCTGTTGGGACCTTGTATCCTCGCAACAGTGATGAAAACCTGTTGGCCGAATCTCTTCTGTCTAGTGACCCAACGGTCGTTTATGGGCAATCGTACTCCCGGTTAGTGTTTCTCCTGGATCCTTTACTTTGTCTTGTGGGGGCTTCTGATAGCGGGGATTTGTCTCTTTGTGAAACCGATGTCTGTATGAAATGAATCCCCTTTCGTCACGCACATTAACCGTTTCAACTGTGTCACACTCTTGTCCACACACAGCTAGCGTTTTTTTACCACACAAATAATTATCGTTTCTTACCTGTGTAGCCATTCTGTTTTGCTTTCATCCCAACAGTCTCCCTCGGCGACTTCAGTTGATCAAACCCTTGGACGGATCCGAAGTGCTTCAACACTGGCAGCGTTTGGCTACACCGAGCTTCACAAATGCGCTGTTTGAAGCCCCGCTGCCCGGTGTGCAAAGTCGTGCCGGTGTACATGCAGTCTCAGATGCAGTTCGTCTGGAACGACGGTTGGAGGCTTCTGGTCCAAACGGATCCAGTCCAGCACTTGCTTGCTCGACTAATGACAAATCTTCGGAATTGTCGTTTTCATCGAAAAGTAAGGGAATCCCACTTTGAACCACTGGTTGCCATTGTGTCTTTATGTAAACGAGTGAAACAGGTTGACCGTATGTAATTAGCCGTCATCTCGTTACAGTAACGGTCGACATCAGCTTGTCGGTCAGTTAGCTGAAAACGTGCGAAATGTTTATGCTAATCCCGATGCCCGCCTCGATGAGTTTTAGTAGAAGCGATGCTGTGGTCTGCGTCAGCTTTCCAGTATAATCGCGTAAGAACAAGGGGGAGGCTCTTTAAATCAGGGCAACGTTTCTAGAAATTTAGCAGAATCCAAAATATCTCTGAGCTGAATGTGGCGCAAGCTATTACCTCCTGGGCTGTCGTTTTCAGTACATTTCCCTACTGCTCAACGGCTATTGTCTGTCTGCTCTTCGGTGGCATGACAACATTTGTACTCTCGTGCTTTCTTCGGGTTGCTTGACAATTCTGCTGCAGATTGAAATGTGAAATTTGAGCTGGATCACCAGTAGACAAGTTTTTATCGGTTGAAATTATGAAATTTCCTAAACGGGATTGGAGCCTGGGACTCGTTAACTATGGGGATGATTAGCGCTCAAGTGTGTTTATTCCCAGTAACGCTCGTGGACGCATTCAGACACCGTGAGTAAAGCATCTTGGAAGGCAGGCAGGTGGTATGATTCCCAGTCATGTGGCTAGCTTGTGAAGGCTCTCATTTCAAAATCATATTTTCACAACACCGTCCTACCGTGTTCAGTTTTTCTGATCGGTGAGGATAGATAGATTGCACAGCGCGAAGAGTCGGCGACCTAGGTTTAACTCTAAATGCTCCTGTGTACAATGATGTTGGTAGAAGTGTATCAGAATATTTGTAGGTCGAGTGCGTTCACTGGTGGCCGTTGATCTGTTCTCCGAACTTGGCAATTTGCTTGCAAATGTTTCGTCCGCAGTCGAGCAGACATCATGATTGCGCGGTTGATGGTCACCTTGATTGGTAACGAAACGTTTGCAAGCTAATTGCCAAACTCAGTAAACAAACCAACGGCCACCTGGCCAATCATAAACGATGTTGGTGTTTTCCAACTGTCTTGACAAGCATGTCAGGATCAAACGCGGTTTCTGAGGAGGCCACCAAAGAGTGCGTCACTGTTTCTTACAAGTCTCATCCGCCTCGTATGGTTTTTCGTCCTAATATATGTCGGTGACCAGTTTTCTGGACAGTGATTTCCCGTGTAAAACCCGCCAATCGTTCATGTCCCAGAGTATATCTTTATGGTTCTCCCCATAAATCAATAAATTTACATCTAGTCGAGTCCCAAACGGACAGTCTTTTGCTAACGACTGCTGTGTAAATAATATTTTTCATTCCGTCCCTTCGCTGCAGACTATTCTCGTGCACCTCGACCTCCGATCTCTACGCGTGAATTGGCGCTGTAAGTCCTGTTCTTTGGTAATCATTGGATGCACGTTTTTCTCACCCGCATTCGAATTTGGTGGTTAGCGCTCGCGTCCAAATCGTAATAACCAACTGACTTGAGTTTTTGCGCTTCATATGACGGTTGGTCAGAATTCACCGACAGTTCCCTGTTGGTGTCCCGCTCACTTTTGCGAGGAGCAGTGGGCGTAGTCCCATGTCTTACTTCTTCATAGCACCACCACTTTTGATCTGGTGACACCTTTTCGGCCCATACCCGGCGCACAACTCGAAAGTCAGCTTGGGTTTGAATCACGAACCTTCCGGTCAGAACTTTCTTGCCATAACCGCTGAGCTGCCTCGAGCTCACAGCATTGTTGGTTACACAGTGATGGAGACTTTAAAAAAGCCACCTGAACGAACAAAAGCACATACACCAGGACGAATAAAGAAACGCCCACGGTCAACAAATACACCCATTTGCACACCAATATGGTTTTCACGGGAAACTCACCTGAATCCCAGCTGAAAAAGAACATCATAAACGAGAGATTCAGCCGGGATTCGGGCGAGTCTCCCATGAAATCCACATTGGCGTGTTGATTTTCGTGCAATTTAGGTTCAAGTAGAATATAAGCTTGAGGGAAGGGCGTAAACGGTTGTGGGCTGTCGAACATTTTTCAGCAACCTTATGAATCGTGTGTTACGTCTAAACGCCCACACTGTTTTCATCTGACCACACAGGTGTCCCCAAGAAGACGCCAATCAGGTGGTATAACGAGTAGCCTAACCACCGTTGTACTTGGTCCCCATTCAGTTACTTCTAAAAGGCCTTGAAAAAAGTTATCCCCGTCATCCAAGATGTTGGTTTATAACACCGTTTCGTAATAAAAACACTACCTTGAAATTGAAAACCACATGCTGCTCTCACGTGCTGTTGTATCATAAAACTTTGACCGTTGGAATGTGCCACACCGCACGTTACATCAATCAAGCAAACTCAATCTCATCTAAGAGGCTGGTACCATTGTTTTTTTGTCGTAATTGGTTTTCACAAAAAGACTGATTAGTTCTGTCTTTTGTGTTTCTCGAAACAGGTTCCAGCGCCCTACGTTACCCACCCCTGAATCTCCCCAAACCCCCCTGTCTTGCGCCCCCGGTAACTCTCATGGTGCCGCATAGTAGGTGTTTGTGTAGTCGGTGCATTCCCCTATCTAATCTACCCGATACAACTGTTTTTTTTGGTATAGGCTAACGCATCCATACTCGTTCGCACCAGCCGTAGGTGTTGTAATCATACATCGCGTTTGACCGGGAGCGATTTGAAAATCTCATTTCATAACACTGTAACCAGAACTTTGCGCTTCTTTTTCCGCTAATGGTGTGGAAGACAAATTAGTGGTCTTTTTGGTGGAGGGCGTTTCTCGTTTCATTTGATGCATTGACCAGGATGCGGAAAATCTCACCACTCAGTTCTTGATCTTGTTCTTGATCTCTGTGAGGAATCGCCAGCACAGTTCCGAGCAAATTTTTTTCTGTTGTATACTGTGGATCTTCTGGTGTATTGTAAACTGTTTTTGCTCAGCTTCAGTCTGATATTTAATGGGTACCGTGTTTTTATGCGCCTTAGACCGAATCATATACAAAGTGGACAGTGCTCGCGCCTATGCGTGTTTGTGCACTTGTGTGTATCTCTGTACGTAGCGACTGAAGTGGGTTGTATGTAATCCGTCGTACTGCCCAACAAATGTGATGTCCGAATTGCTCCCATAAATGGTCAACCCGCCGGTTACTGCATTGGCTTTGAACGTAGTTGGTTCCTCTGGCGCAGTTACCCTGTAGTGTTACCATGGTTCATCACTGTACCAAGATACTGGGACGCCTTAGTCTCATACTACACCTGCCTGAAAACAAAATCCTCATAGAGCAGACACAGTTGAAGCGAAAAACAACACTCAATGGTATGAATTTCAGTCCTCTCATATTCGTATTTGGATGTCGTGACCACGGACAATCTTTGGTTGCTCGCTTTTACCCACACCAACTCTGTCAGACCAAATACCACCCTGCCTGTTCTCCCGTGGTGCTCTCTCTTTTTAGCCAAGGCATTTGTCACGTCTTTGGAAACAGTCCACAGGGTTTACCTACCATAATATCATGTAACTTTGTACAGACTGTGTGCGCCTCGCGATTTTTCGGCCTAGACCTTCCATGCACCATCAGTTTATCTTAACAAAGTCTACAGACTTCAAAATAAATCATGCTACACCAAACGAACACCGTGAACTGTTCTAACTCAACCCTCTAGTGTAACAGTCATTCGTTCTGCAAGATGAACGGAAATGTCTCGCGTGCAAGCAAGTAAACCACACAATAACCGGAAGGTTCAGTGTCGCTCGCTTCGCTTTGATCTGCACGCTTCATTCATTCATTTATTCCAACCGCTAGAAAAACTCGTGATTTTGTTCTGTCTCCTTCCATTTCAGTCGATTCGGATTGAATTCACCGTCACAATTGTTGGGCAGCACTCTTCGTTCCCGGTCTGTCGAACACATACAACATTTCGTCCGTCAAGCCAACCGATTGGATTTCGGCCCCACTCAACCCAAGCCTCGACATTCCCCACCACCATTGGCCCAGCCCGAACCTTGCGTAACCGCACAATTTTCTCTGAGCTCGTTAGTTTCATCCCTATTGCCCTTCTCTCTTGCCTCAATTGGCACACAACAACAGGATGAAAGTGAACCTCCTCCCGCTGGCAAGGAAGTCACACCGGAACCGATTCGCATTCGACCTCGTTCTCCACCAGGTCATCGAGGTCTCTTGGACGTCACTGGAGCCGGGTCCGATCCACCAACACTGCAACGCGCTGCCACCGGTGGTAGTGGTTCCCTCTCCCCCATTGTGTTGCCTTCTTCTCAACCTCCACCAGTGCCCGGACACGCGTTTACTAGGCCGGTGCACACACGTACATTTCACAACCCTAGTTTGAGCGGGATCATGGAAGAGTCAGGGTGCCCGCCCAACCAAGACATAACAACAACTGCCACGAATCCGGCAGTGAGTACTCAGGAGGCCGGGACGTAGGTATCCTAAGAGTCCAACACAGGCTGCTTGTCTTTCATTCCTCCACGTGCGTTTTCTATCCTTCTTTTTCTCAATTATCTTTTCGTCCTTTCGTCATATCCGCGCTTCCGTCCACCAGGTAGAGAACCGTTTCATTTTATTCGAGAGGAGGGCCTCCGTAATTTCGTTATTTTCCTAGGGGCGCCATCTGACCATGTGTGTGTGTGGCTTCATTTTCCATCTGTAGGAATACCAGATGTGTTTAGAGATTTTTTTCTAGCCCTCCCTCGCCCAGCCGCCTATTTTACTCTGTTTCTTCGACACCCGACCATGTCATTTTATGTTCGTTTATTCTGTGGAAGTCTAACTGACCTTGCCGGGTGTTTCTTAGCATGCGAGCTGGTTTTTTTACAGTTTCCTCCATCATGTTTCTTCGGAAAAGCTCTGTGATGCTGACTGTCTATAATTCTTACAGTAGTATGTCGCCCTTCTTCCTGCACTTTTTAAGACAGTTCCTCTGGGGATGCGGCAAACAGAGAGAGAGAGAGAGAGAGAGAGGAAAACGGCGAATCCGATTATGGGTGCCGAAACTCAGTTCACGGTAACTCCTCATCAGATGGATGTGGATGACTCCCGAATAAGTTTTTTCGTAACCGAAATGTTCGTTTTCTGAGGGTGACCCTAGTCCTCCCACCACGGTAGTCGTCCTTGGTTTGATTCACTGGAACTCTGCGTGCTGGAGATCCGCACTCGACACAGTTGCGGGGGAACGCGTGCTCTATTTTATCACGTTTAGTCGACACAATAGGATCTAATCGCTTGTGAATGCTTCAACAGCATTATTCTGATGAGTTACAGGTAGGTAACTTTCAACAATTTAGTCGAGTTCTCAATATTGAGGTGTTTTGAAGCCGTTTTCCGCACTTAGACGAGCTTTTGTGGGTTTGCAACGATAGTTGTACGTATATCCTCTGCAGCTTGAACTCAGCTTCACAGTGCATATGAGCGTGAGTACATTTGCGCCTAGTATGCGGTGGACGCCATCGAAACCTTGTTCAAAAAGGACACGCATCTTGATAACAACCCCGTAGACAGTCTGAGTCTTGGTTTTGCCCAAACGGAGTCTACGTTTGAAATCCTCAGTCGATTCGAACAAATCAGTACAAAGGAATTCCCCACGCTAAATAACAACAGCAATCTTACGGATTCCGGTGGAGGAAACTGTGTGGTTTGTTAGTATCGCTGGTCAAACGTTAAAGTATCATCGGATCCTCGAGGATCGTGAAATTTTTGGAGCGGTTGTGATTTCTCGCTGGCAGTCGGATCGCCAACAACTCTCGACACGTGCCGGGTCATGCCAAGGTTGATTGGATATTTGCTACTTATTAGTATTTAGTAGTTAAAATAACACCGCTATCGCACCATAACAGTGCCACAGATAGCCAATGCGGGCTTGATGTGTTCGTCTGGCTGCTCACATTGGATGATGTATAACGCATCGGATCGCCATGAATGAGACCGAGTGGAGGCTGAGACGACCTCCAAAATCAGCTCATTGTGCGCTCGAGAAGCGAGGTCAGTTAGGCGCTTACATCTGTTCGGCAACCTGCAACGTGAGGCGCCAAACGATGCATAAGTGGGTCGCGGACCAGGCTATGAGCAGTGTCTGATCTGTTGAGAATGCCTCACTCACATTTTGTCTACTAACTTGCTCATCAGAACTTATATCTGGCACGCTACGTTTACAGAGGGTTTAGAGTCAGTTACTAGGGTTACGTGCAGGCGCCGAATGTGGAAAGCCCTTTTTTCTCACTGGGATTTGGGTTAACAGCTTTCTGTAGATTCTCTGTTGGGAGTTTTTTCCATAGAATATTTGGCTAAATGATGTCTTTGGAAGATCATTTCTGTATAATGATCCGAGAGATTAGTTCAAATTGTTCACCTAGTCTGTTTAGTTCGAGGTTGTTTCTGAGAGCATTGCAGTAAAGTGCAGAACTGTTGATCGACCTAAATTTGATTTGACAGCTGAACTAGCGACGTCGATGGAAGCACAGTGTCGGTTTATAATCGACACAGAGATAATAACAAAAGTAAGTTCCCGTTAATTATCTACATGAACACGAGGACTTTGTATTACTAAAAGGGGGGATGTGGCTCAATGGTTAGAGCACTAATTTACTGACCGGAAGGTTCGTGGTTCGAACCCGACCTCTGCCTCTCGAATTCCCCTGTCTAAGCTTGGGCAACGTGGCAGTATCCCAGCCCTCGTGCTTCCTTCGGGTGGCATGACAGCTAGGCATCGAATGGGTGTTAAAGCTGAATCTAGAGAGTAGCAGTGAGAGATTTTGGGCCTGTGTTGTAAACATTCAAAATGACTGATAAGTATTGCTCAACATGGCAGATCACTAAACCCGAATTGCCATCATCTCAAAACTGAAGATTGTGCTGACGTATTGCGCTACTCATAAGGTTGCTGAAAACTCTCCGGTAGCCCACGACCGTTTTCGCCCTTGGCAGGAGCAGTTCCCGTGTTTTCCTTAACTTCCAAGTGAAACCAGGTTGCACGGAATTCGACTGATACACTCACCTGCATACCAGTTTGGTTTTGACTGGAAACTCACCTGGAACCCAGCCGAATCTGTCCTTCTTCAGCTGGGATTCTTTGGATAGTAATGGGCTGGCCGTGTGTTCTACTGTTGTTCCCTGTCCGTGTTTCTACTGAGTGTGTTGGTGATGTCTGTCAGTCTCACACCAACAGACCTGCTCCGTGGTCCTCGGCCGAAACCTCACTCGGATAATGAGTTTCATTCTTGTGGCTGCTGTTCGCACCGTTCAGAGGGAAATCTGCTCAAACTACACTAGCGATTCTTTTATGTTTAGGTCGTACAGTACAGTAAAGCGCAAAAGTGTTAGTCGGCCTAAATACCCTTTGTAAGTTGTTGAACCACTTACGTGTTAGTTAGTATTACAGTGTTTACTGACTTCTCAAATAAGTAGTCGGTGTAGGGACAATGATAATCCAACAACTTTTTTCAAGCAGCTAATTTCGATTCATTCGAAATACTAATCGGTTTGATCGACATTCATCCAAGTATATTATCCGCGAAATCCCTAATCAGAACGCGAATGGAATTTTTCATGAGATTTTTCCGTCTTGCTAGCCCTTAAGAATATGTGATAATTGCAAACAAAAGTGACTGAATTTGTAGACTCATGTTTCACTCTTTCGAATGGTTGCACCCCGAGTTTGAGTCCTACATTTATCAAATAGATGATTTTTCGGAGTGCTCAAAGACTGTTTGTTGGGAAATAAAAAACAAGCCTCAAAGTTGCACACAAAACAGCCTTCTTCTGTTCCATTAAAAGGAATCACCTCTTTTCTTGTTACACTTACCGGTCCGCCATGCGAGAAGTTTGAGACCACTCGTTTGCGTCATTTTAAACCAGTCATATTTGTTTTGGCCGGACGAACTGAGTTCAGTTCACTCGTCCGTTCACTGGAACTCAGTCCGTTCGTGACTTCGTCCTAGAACTCAAAACCAGCGCATCGGAGTGTGAGTATCGTGCTCAGCTCAAAGAACAGCTATCCGATGCAACACAGATAGTGCTCAGACAAACTGAGCAAACTTTTCTCGGAACTCCGAATTCATTGTGAATTGTACCAAGATGTGAAATGTACAACTAACATAAGTGGATCAGTTCTATTCGGTATTCTGCTAGGCATCTTCCGACTGAAATCTGAAATCCCACCCAAACAACCTTGAATTTCAATGATCTCAAAAGGATAACTTCAGGGAACTGTACTGTTCTAAGTCGCTCAAGGCTAACATGTTAGCACAGGCGAACAAATTGTTTCTGTTGTAATTTAGTTGGTTTTCAGAGCTTGCTGAATGGGTCGATTGACGAAGAACAAGCACCCAGAGGTGCACGCCTCGACGGATGCAACTTCCATACCTACGGTCTTATCGAGCAACAGTTCATATCTCGACTCATTCTTCAGCGAGCAGTGTCATATTCCAAGCCAAGATGATATGCGTCCTTCCAGATGCTGACTTGAGCCTTACTGATGTGACTAGCTGAGAGGTGACGTGCCAGTCAACCCTACCCATGGTAGGCTCGTGTGACAATTGAATTCTGTTCGCTGGTCCGAAGTTCACTGCACTGATTGTGCTCTCGGAGTGAGCGACTTAAGTAGTTTTCAAGCAACTGGTGGGATGCTGACAACCAAAGTTATTCGGGGTTTTCGGTCAATCCTGCGATCTTCTAAGGATGAGTGAAACTGTTTCACGACGCCACTATAAGTAGATGGGAAAACACACGTACGTGGGATTACGGGTTATTAGTAGTTATCCTGAGGGTCCTGTGCCACAGTGGAGCCCGGACACGTGCTTAACGGACTCACCATTCCTTTCTAAAGTCGAATGAAAAGATAGATATCTACACCTCGCTTTAGTTCAGGAATCCAGTGGGTTAGGGGTCATCAACAGAACTGTATACGGTTGGGTCTCAGTGCTTCTCCAGTGACTTTCGCAGAGCTAATGAACCAAACATACTACTTATGAGGTTGCTTATCACCCCACAACCGGTTTTGCCCTTCTTGGAGCCCACCAGGTAGGCACAGTTTCGCAGCTTTAATCAATTTCATGTTCTACTTGAACATAGTTCACGAAATGCACTCATTTGCCATCTACTTTTATGTAAATTGGTGACTCAAATGAATCCATACTGATCATTCGTTTATGCCGCTCTCCAACTGAATGTGCTGCTGTCTCATGTTTCAGCCGGAACGATAGTCACGAACTCGATGTACACTGCCTTAACATAACATACTACTTGTCGCTTGAAAATGGGTGTATTTTGTCACCACGTTGCGGAAGATCTTACTGACGTGGAAGTTTATCAGGAGGGTATATTTATACATGCAAAAGATTACCAAACTCAAGTGGGACGTTTACTATTCATGTTCAGGCGCTTCGTGGAATACAATGTGGTCATTTATTCAAATTTAGCGAGACACACCCACTTGCGTACCAATTTGGTTTTCACGGGATACTTAAGTGAATCCCAGCTGAATCGCTCGTTTTTCACAATGTTCTTCAACGGAATAGTGTGCTAAGTCTACACAGTGCACTGCGATGTTGGACTATCGTACTAAATGAAACATGTGGTGGCCTGGGGTAGTACATTCAGTTGAAGAATAACAGTTTAAAAAGGACAAGCCTGACAAAATCCATCTACGCGGATTGAAGAACGTAATGCAGATATCGGAAAACGCGGTCGGTTGTCTCTGGTTAAGTGGACACAAATTCAATCTACAAAACGTGATGGTGTTGACACGTGGAAATACGAACCAAGCAAGGGAAGCATGAATTTTGGACACAAACTCAATAATCCGGCTTATAGAGGCCGACCTAGTCTACACATCACTACGAGCAAAGGATGTTGGTTGTTGATCAGGTGGCTGTTGGTCTGTTCGCCGAGCTTGGCAATTGACTTGTGAACGTTTCGTCACCATACGAGGAGACATCATCAGTGCGCAGTTGGGTGGGTACAAACCATATCTTCAAATGCTATTTAAACGCACGCAGGCAAATAGGAAGCACCCACCCAACTGCGCGCTGATGATGTCTCCTTGTATTGTGACGAAACGTTTGCAAGTCAGTTACCAAGCTCGGCGAACAGATCAACAGCCACCTGATCAACAACCAATAAACTCACCCGAGCTATCAATATTTCGACACATTACCGAGCAAAGGATGGTCAATTTAATCGAATAGTTCAAAGTGAACCAACGGACCAGGCAAACATGGTAACCAGGTTCCGAGTCGCAGAGGCCAAGGTTAAGGGTAATCTGAACTTCGGCTAATCAAAGGTCACTCCCGACCTACAAGACGTGCACAAACGCAGACACAGCATTACCCTGGTGATGTCACCTAGACTTGCGACAAAACGTTCTCAACCAAATCGTCCAATTCAGAGATCAGAACACTAGCTTTGCATGCAACTTGGGCACCAACATTTCCCCCAATAGCACACAACTGTCTGTGCTGAAGCCGAGGTCGACCATTCAAGCCATTGGTTGGTGTTAAAAGGCTCTGACCACAGAGCGGATATGGGCCGACTGTCAGTTCGGAGACTGAAACTGTTAAATTCTAAAAGCCGAACAAATTCGCCCAACAGTGTGTGTGCGGTAGGTGAACTAAACATTCGATAGGGTGAAATACACTCATTTGCAAACAAATTTGGTTTTGCGAGAGATGCACCTGGAACCCAGCTGAATCTCTCGTTTATGATGTTTCTAAGCAACTGAATGTGCTGCACCAGGCCGCCTCATGTTTCAGTTGGTACGATATTCGAGATATGGCAATGCATGTATATACGTAATGCACTACTCATAAGGTTGCTGAAACTTCTTCGACAGCCCACGACGAGAGATTCATCTGGATTCCAGGTGAGTTCTCCCAAAACCAAATTTGTTTGCAAATGAGTGTATTTCGCTAACTCCGTGCAATTTGGTTTCAAGTAGAACGTAAGGTTGACGGAAACTCGGGGACTGCACCTTCCTGATGAGGAAGGGCGAAACCGGTGGTGGGCTGTCGAAGAATTTTCAGCAACCGTATGAGTAGTGTATTACATCTATACTCGATAAGGTGGTTTTGTTTTCTTGTTTTCGTCTTGCTCACAGCAAGTAGTGGTTATATAACGTAGCAAATTATTCTCTCAACTGGCCGACCGTAAAATCAAGGGCAGCCAACCTATTATGAATCAATATGAGATATTTTGCCGTTGACCTTGAACAGGGCTACCAATAAAATTCCAGGATAGCCAGACATGCCACACGTGCTGTCTGACTTGTCATAACTACTTATAGCAACTAGCGTCAGACGTGCAAATTGTCTGGAACCAATGAAAATGCAAACCGATTTTTCTCCCACCGTTGCATCCTTTGCATGTGTCCAACGTTTCGATTGAGGGTTTTACAATTCATATTCGGAACATCCGTTCCCCATTTTTCATTTAAGAGTAGAATGTCAATAAAAATAATTTACCTTCGCATGTCGTGTTCAGGTTTTACTGAATCGTCAAGCAAAGCTCCACTTCAAAACTCTCAGTACTGTTTGGCATTCTAATGTTGGGAACTAATGGACAGATAGGCAAGACTGGACCATGTTTGGTACAAAGCGTACTTCGAAGAGCATTGATGGATTAATCGATCTTCTCGAGTGGAATGGGTTCAGAATACAATTTTTTGAGGGGATCTCTGTTGCGTAGAATGAACATTGTATTGCATTGTACCACCGAGTCTGATTACTTTTAGTGTACTAACCACCAGTAACAAGGTGGTCCAGTTTTAAGCGGTCATTGCGTGTTGGTGGAAAATTCTCTGGAATTTGTTTGTATAACTCAAACTTACGAACCCAAATGGGTACACTGAATCGATGGATATTTCCACGGCTAATATTAGCCATCTTGAGGGTATGTTTAGAAAAATCGATTCTACATTTGTCAATAACAGAGAAACTCCAACTAGTACTCAGGTCTGATATGAAGCAGAAAGTAGGGAGCTCAACCAGTGATGTGATGCCCTGTGATCCACGAATCGAAACACGCCGCTTCACAGATACGCGTTGAGGATGTCACCTAGATTGGTGACGAAACGCCTACAACAGAACCGACAATCGCGGCCAACAATACAATCACCAGTATAAGGATGAAAACCCTTCGCTGGAAAATCGTTTATTGGCAAGCACCAACTAAGCAGTTACTAACTATTCAAAAAGAAAGTAAACGTCTCATATGCACATAGTTTTTAAAAAACTGAACATTCTCACGCGTCTTCTTGAACTTTCATGGATATTCATTGACTATCACGCAGTTGTAAAAGAATACTGCGAAGCAGTTCCACAAAAACTGCAACAAACTTCACCTTCCACTAGATGCGGGGAGAGAAGACCACGGACTACTCACATGCCTCATCAGTAGTATCCGCCGTTGCACCAGTACTCAAGTAAACTTACCATCGCAGATCAGGAATTGTCTCAACACTCATGTACTCTGCTCTGGGAAACTGAAGTAAGTTTGATACCTGAGAAATCTCCAAATGACATTGGCATTTTGTTAACTGCTTTGCGGAACAGACAATTTTGGGTGGAGGTAAACAAAACCAGTCATTTAGCGAAAAACGCGATGAACTGCTAAGATTTCTGCATTAGACAGCCACTTGAAGCGACCCTGACCGTTCGTTTGTCGTGTCTGTCTATTTTCCGCACCAGTTCTCATTGCTGACTCGGAGACAAACTGAATGTTTTGTCCGTAGGATTTCAATCCATGGTGTGTGCAACTTTACCTAGGAAAGCACTTAAAATTACATGTTTGGGGCTAACCGGCCAATCGACCGGTTAGGACGCCGTCTCCTACAAAACAGACTTATGCGATCAACATAAGAGTAACCTTCCAGAAGACTAAAACTTATACTGATGCGACTGAAAAACCGCCTGACAGCTGATAGGACTTGGCACTGAGCGCTTAGGACAAACAACCAAGAAAATGTACTTCAGGATTAGTGAGTATATCTCCTCAAGAAACGCACAAGATCCTAAGACGATGGTTAGGAGTTCGGCAATTGTCTGGCATGCTCTGTAAAGCAGGTGCCGCGCAGAGCTGGAAATTGCGAGCGTTTTCAGGTCACGAACAAGAGACACGCCAGAATCAATGTCAATAAGACAAAGGGAGTAATACTTGCAATCGCACAGAGGCTTAATTGAGGTCCGCGTGCCCTTTTTGAAATCAGTCTAATTGGAAAAGTCGAGAAGTAATGCGCTGTACTGAGAGAATGTTCCGATTTGGAAGTTGTCAACAGGTGTTCAAATGATGTGGATTCCATGACTGAAGGATACGCGGCGATATATCCTGTCCAGTTACGAGTTAATCCCGGTGCTAATCAGCCGCACTTGGCCAAAGGCTTACAGCATGAAGCTCAAACTAAGAGAAATCCATGTAACCTACCGTGCTCTCTCTAGCCGAATTCTCCATCACCTAGCAGCCTACAAAGATCAATAAAATACTTAGGCGACAACCAGAATCAATCACCAATCCAGGTGTCCCCAACGACACCCCAACTTCGACCCAAACTGACGTGAGCTCCCTTCTCAAAACCCACCAGTCATCCACACTATCCAGCGGGAACTTTCAAACGAAATTCAAAATTGACGTACCTTACTAGTTCAAAATGATCTCACTGATTAGTTTCTCGTTTGCTCTGGGATTCGATTAACCCGCTAGCTTACTCATTCAGCCAAATGAAGCTTCCGCGTCAAAAACAATGGATTCACGGTTTTTTTTTTGCCATAAGTTTCTGAAACAGTAACTGGTTAATTGTTCGATAACACCTCGGCAGCACGTCGAGATATCCAATGTAAACCAGTCATTGTTTGGTAACATGCAGATTAACTAACCGGTTGCCATTCTAAGCGCTTCTATAGTTTAACTAAAGCACAAGAATTTTGTAACAATGTGATGAGTTTGAGTGAACTTGGCGCAAATAGTTTGTTGACTGACGGATAAACTTCAGCTCTATTTATGTAGTAGATAGACACCAACAGTCATTTCACCGACTGTTGATCATATGACTATTGATTTTTTAGCCGAGCTTAGCAGCTATTTTGTGAGCGCTTCGTCACCAAAAGAGGAGATATCACCAGTTCGCCGTTGGGTCGGTACTTCACCATCTGCATGCGCTTATAAAGCAGCTGGGAGTATCTGTCACCCTTTAACATGATTGGCAAATTGAGAAGCACCGTTTTCGTGAGTCCATTGGTCCGTATGTGATCTGTTTTACGATGTGGTCTGTATTATTTTTATTTTATTGGTCATCTGATCCCTTCTGTTTCTGGTTGTTTCCTTCCCTTGTTTTACTGGCCTCTTCTCAATTTGCACCACTTTATGGCACTATCTTCCCGAAACTGATTGGTTGGTTGCGCTGTCCTATTTCCTTGATTGTAGTGGCTTGTGTCCTTGAGTCCGCTAGTTACTTTGGTCCTTTGATCTATTGGTTGACCGCCTACTCCAATCACATTTATGCGTCCGTGTGATTTGGGCTTTCTACTTGTGTAGTTCTGATCTCTGTAGTTCTGGCGTTTTCTGAATCTTAGTGTTTGATAAGTGGGGTCAACTTCGATACATTTGGAGATGGGTTCTTCTGTTGAGTACCACGATTCCATGCTTTCATCCACGCTTCCAAGATAACCGTAACGTGCCAACTAGATCGCTAGAGAAAGAAGACAATAAGTGACGAATTCTCAGCTAGAAGGCTCATTTCCCTGTGAATTATTCTTGTTCCTATCGGTTTAACAATCCAAAACCTACTAGCACGGAATCAGGCAGGTGATTGCACTCCAGTTCCGCACTGTTCCTCTTTCAGTGTCCCACAACCACAGGAAGTACTCTCGCAGATTGAAATTTCTTATCTTTCTTAGGGACTCCGAGTACTGGTTGGTTCATAAAAGATCATATGCTCCAGAATGAAAGCTAAATATGTCAGCACGATAGAAATAAGCGTTCGTTTAGTAGAGTTCAGGTGTCACCATGGGCAACACGAACACAACTGTGACCTTCAAGATCCTGTCCAACTAATCCAGAGCCCCTTCAACCGAAAGTTGAGATATGCTGAACACAAAAGAATCGGTGAATTGATTTGCGCTGAACAACCCCGAGATATGTTTCAGTTTGACCATGTGTCATACCTAGGTCAAGCCGTAGCAAATCAATCCGCCCTTGGCGGTAGGTGGGGGCTTCGCAAGCGTCTAATCAGCATTTGTACTATAGCCCTTTGGCAGCCAGAGTACTTCATAAAAGCCTTCGAAGTCCCGTCGTTTTATGGTTATTGTCTGCGCGATGACTCAGTTTTTTTGGAAACCTGAACTCGTTATTAGTTCAGTGTTTGCCTCGAACCGTGTTGTGTCGAGTATTTTCTGACCCAAACACTGTTCACAGGGAAGATGTTATCTCTTGGGTGATCGTCTTGAAAAAGTAATAGCACAGTTGTGCCAATCAATAACAGTACTTTTTGACGCTCTGTGCGGTTTTACTTGAGTTCATCTGGCACAGTCCTCCCTCTGCTGAACTGTGTACAACCAGTAAGCAATTGTAGAGTGCACGAAACGCCCCTGAGAGAGCCCGCCTTTCTGTGTTCTTATCCGCTCTCTTTCAGCTCAGGACAGCCAACCATACAAAAATTATAATTCAGCGAGATTCATCGATTTGGACACAATCTCCTAAGAAGTGCGAAACGCGAATAAGGTCAGATTAGTGAGTACCTTTGAGTGAATAGATAGACAGATCGTGTTTAGCGCACACTAGTGGCAAAGAATGGTTCCATTTCGTCACCTTGATGAAAGTACAACAATTCTTGTTACCTTCGGTGAATGAGGAAACCTTCTGTACTCACGAGGATGCCTTTCAGCGAAAGTTTTGAAGCCAACGTCCTCTAGGAAGACCGGGTGAGTATTCGAAATCCTGTGGAGGAGGAACATTAACTCAAAAAGCAAAACATTTACCCGGATTTGCCCTGAGTGCTCCAGCATTCTTTGTACTTTAAAACACGTAAGCTTGAGGAAAGTCCCCTGGCCAAATGGAATGTACGTGAAGCACGTTTTACAAACTCGTGAGAAGAAGAGGTCTACATTCGGGACAACGGCGTTGTGATCTAGACGACTCAAAGGGTTGGTTGCTGAAAGAAAAGACTGGAGGTTCCAAAGCAAAAAGGAAAGGTCTTTTGCAGCGTGAGGTTTTGTTTGTGTGGATACATATGTCATTTGGTTAAATCAAGACACTCAACGATAGGCTCTTTCCGGTCCCTTTGATGGACAACTTCCTCATTGCAACCTTTCGAACCGCGCTGCCATTGTACCGAGATCATTGTTTCTATCCAGGACACAATAGTGTCACACAGTCCTCTACACGGATCCAGATATGAGCTAGATGAAGGTCGTGTGGAGCATAATGACAAGGGATGCAACAGCATTGGACTGTTCGATGTCGTGGGTGGACTAAAAACAAGGAATGTGGATGTGCGGCGGAAGTATGGCTGAAAAAGGCATGGTACACAACTCAATGCAAATTGTGCCGAAACTTAATACACTACTCATAAGTTTGCTTAAAATTCTTCGACAGCCCACGACCGGTTTCGCCCTTCGCTTAGAAACATCATAAACTGGATATTCAGCTGCGTTCCAGGTGAGTCTCTCGCAAAACCAAATTTGTTTTCAACTGAGTGTACTTCACTAATTTCGTGCAATTTGGTTTCAAGTAGAACATAAGGTTGACAGAAACTTGGGGACTGCGCCTACCTGATGAGCCCCAAGAAGGGCGAAGCCGATGGTGGGCTGTCGAAGAATTTTCAGCAACCTTCTGAGTGGTGTATTACGTCTATACACGTATCGCGATATCTCGAATACCGTACCAACCGAAACATGAGGCGTCCTGGTGCAGCACATTCAGTTGCTTAGACACATCATAAACGAGAGATCCAGCTGGGCTCCAGGCGGATCTGTCGCAAAACTAAATTTGTTTGCAAATGAGTGTACTTCGCTGTGCCGAAACTCCATCTGTTAGTACTGAAAGACTTTACATCCATGAATGCACTGGACAAAAGAACATTTCTCAGTCTTTCGGCAAACAACCCGAATTTTAGTGCTGTGTATCGAGGCAGAACAGATCGGAAACTGGAGGGAGAAACATTCTCGAATTTCGCTGGAAAATCTAGATCAACCAGGAGCGGAAAAAATAACAGTTCACATACCATACAAGTTTCGAAACCTGAACCTACCTCTCAGTTTTTCTTTCAAAAAAACTTTTGCTGCATAAAATTAAAAATAGAACCTGTCGTCGATCGGTTTGAGTTATGATTCAGGATAGATTCAGCGAGGACTTTGATTGGTGCGACACCGTTTCCACTCAAGGGATAGGAATGTCTTGCTTGGTTTTTCTTTGGTTTTTAATGTTTTTTCGAGAAGAAAGGTGCTGGAACCTTAAAAGAAACAAGGTATTGGAATGCGTCGGATTTTATCGCCTCGCCAACGGAACAGAAAAAACACCAAATAGGATGGGTCGATCTTCCACATATACTACTTGTTTCTGGCTGAGTTATTTGAGTTGTATTTCAGTTGGTGTGGTTCCTCAGCCTCAGAGTATTGTTGTTAGGACGGTTAATGTAATGCTAGAGCACCGTTCTGGCTTTTACCCCATTGTTGTGTATTGTGAACGGCATTGCAACTCCTATGTGGATTATTGGCTACCTATTCCGCCCCTACAGCATAACAGAAGGTAAGGCAGCTTTAGACAGCACTTTATGGAGACAAAGGAAAATTATTACAATTGTATTTATAAGGTTAGCGCGGAATGTTCCACAAAGTCACGTTAGAATTCTCGTGAGAGAGACGATAAGCGCCGAGCTCAAGATGCTCGACCCTGATTGGCTGACATTCTCACCAATCAGGACATGCATTTGTCCGCTCCGTAACTGCTCGCGATGCACGCGTCCAACCGACCTGATGTTCGGCTACTTGGTATTGATCGCCTCCGGACACTCGTTGAGTGTTAGAACAGAAGTGAATTGGGCAGGGTTTTAACTCAAATGACGCCGATCACCCAGAACAGTGGACGGCACCAGAAGAGGTGTCTGTTGGCATCGACTGATTGTTGGTCCCATTTGAAATGTCTGGTGAGGATACACTGATCTAGATGTCTGCAGGAAATCAACCTCAATGGGGTCACTATAAATGAAGCCATATCATTGCATAATTACCTTGTGGATGGGGTAGAACGCTAGATTACTTTCAAACCACCAAAATGAGTGCAGCAAATGAGAATGAAACAGTTTAAACTCAACTGTACATCAAGCTAGTATTAGCCGAATTGAATATCAGCTAAATCTCAAAATCATTTGAGTCGTTTACAGGATGTATTGTTCAAAGGCCCACTATTGTTGTTTCATTAGGGAATAGCATTGAGGGGCGACTATGGTGAGCCCCAAAAAGGACAAAACCGATAGTAGGCTATCATTCGAAAGTTTGTTTGTTTGCTTCGAAAGTTTTCAACGATTCCACAAAATCCGAATGAAGATTTTCATGAACAAAATAGACATTCCATGACTTTAACTTGTCCATCAAAAATCGATCAGTCGTTACTCAGATAACATCAGCTGATAACAGGGAGGACATTTGGCGACGGATTCCACGGTTATTTACCTCACATCACAATACAAGGCGTGTTTGGTATTCAAGGTCTGAGTCATGCCCAAAGCTAAGTCGGATCAGAGAAAGCTTTCTTCTCCCGAATGAAGAATTCCAAGTCAACGCAAGGATCTTCAATCAAAACGGCGGAATTTGTATGAGTGCTATGTAAGCATGGAGACACTTAGGACAAACGGTTAACTAAGAAGTGAACGGTGGCACTCTCACAGTGTAATAACAAGAGACCATTGTAAGTGACTGTATTTTTTCATACTTGTTTATACTACTGGCTAGTAGCGTGTACACTGTGCCAAAATGGCATTTGATGTGTTACGTCGGACCTCCCGAAATGCTTAAAATTGGTAAGTTTAACTACAAGTTGTATACTTCTGAAGTTCCAGTTTCACTAAGTCCACAATCCAAGGGTTTGGACAAGCAGGCTACAGTCATTTTCTCTCTACCTAGAAGAAAAAACAAGATGGAGGGCACAAGTGGCAACATGCTCAAAAACAGCATTCCCTGAAACTGGGATGTTCCAGTCCCAGAGATAGCCTTTTGACTTTAGGGAACACAGACGGGATGGGTTTTGTCCAGGTGAGCTTGGTACAACGTGCTGTCTGGTTATCTGACCCACTATCAGTTTAGGAACTTTTCCGCTCAATACCGGAAACTAACTGAAGTATTGCAACGTGTGACTTTCACAAAGCCGAACGGTTCTACATTGGCAACTTGGACAGTTCAAATTTTAAGCTCCCTATTCTAAATAGCAGCAAATCTGAAGCTGGTGAAACATTTGGCTACTCGATAGTTGTTCTGGACAAAACTTGCAGCGCTATCAAGCCACTTGCACGCATGGTAAATACTAATTGAAGTGGTTTCCTTGAAGGAACACTACACAAGTTTGTTGAATACTCTTCAAAAGCCCATGACCGGTTTCGCCCTTCTTGGGGCTCATTGGGTATACGCAGTCTCCCAGTTTTCTTCAACGGCGTGTTCTACGTGAGGCAAATTGAAATAAAAACGAATGCATTTTGCGAATTTCGTCCGATTTGTTTACAAGAGAAACATAAGTCAGACGGAATCTCAGGGACTGCGCCTACCTGACGAGCCCCAAGAAGAGCAAAACCGGTCGTGGGCTGTCGATGTGTTTTCAGCAACCTTATCAGTAGTGCTCATTCCAGACAGCGTACCAAATGAAATATGAGGCGGCATTATCAGTGAAATGATATCATAAAAAACGAGATATTCCACTAGGATTCAGTTGAATCTCTCCCGTGAAAACCAACTTGATGTGCAAATGAGTGCATTTCGCAAAGTGATTTCTTGCCCTAACTTATGCGATAAACGCCAAGCCGGTGAAACTTAGATTTGAAAATGGCAATTACGCCCGAATAGTGGAGCACCATGCATTTTAGTTCCGTTGATCAAGTTGTCAGGTTCCTGAACTGAAACAAGGAATCACTTTAGTAGATGTTCCAATGTTTCATGTAGGAATTCAACTATGCGTTTCTTTCCTAGAGTGAAGGAAGAACCGAGGATCCGCGTTCGTCCTTTTTGGAAGTCAGCAGCCGTGTACAACTCGCCCAGTTCTAAACACCTATGATCCCACTACTTTCCGGTTAGGGTTTACAAACCATCCACAAGTTGGTGATCATCGGTGCGATTAATTAGCAGTTGGACACGAAATACCACCGAGGCAAACCATTTTTTCTCAATTTTTTCCATTCCAGTTCAAAGTGAACTATTCAGTTTTTGAACACTCATCACCCAAGATAGCTTCTCCCTGAATTAACGATCGATTTAAATCCATTGACCAAGACCTGAGATACACTAAAAGCGCTCGACGCTCATGAAATCGATCAGCGTGAGCATTTTTCTGAAACATGATTATCACTCATTGACTAGCTATGCAAACGATATGGAAGAAACGGTGGTTCGTTTTAAATAGTCAGAACAGCTACCGATACGATACAGCTCTCTTGGGTAGTGTTTGTCTCAAGCTCTTCTGGGCAATGAAGAGTGAAAGCTGCACAGGTCCGTAAGTAGCCACAAAACAAACACCTCAAAAATAAGAAGTCGCACACTCCTACTCCAGGATTCGGTAAAAGTCCAGCTTGACAGACCGGAATTCGCAAGAAACACAAACTCAAATGAACACAAGGCCGTGTCTTATGGAAGCGCGAACGGAAGACAGTAATGTTCATTGATGATGGGGCTTGCGATCAAGACGGTCCAGGTGACTTAGTTCATCACTGCCGTAGCCGTGAAAAGGAAAGGGTAATTCACAGTAACCGAAATGGTGACGTATGATCTTTTGTTGGTTAGAACGCTACTTGTGGGACAGATAAGCTTGATTGGCCCAAAATCGATGGAATAATCACGCATCATTCTCAGTCAGCACATACGACAACCTTTTTCATTTTTCTGTCGAAGACCAGCCAGCCAAGTGCGAATTTAATTCGTACTGTTTAATTAATGAGATGGTTGATTAATTCTCGCTTGACAAATGCAGATATACAACCATTTGAACAGTATTGAAGAGTCTCTTTGACATCATTGGTTTGCTGAAGAGGACATTTGTGGGTGCATGGTTGGATTTGAGGACGGAATTCTACGAGTCTTTGCTACAAATCTTTGCGCTTCGTTTAACCTGGGCTCTTCGCATGCAACCAACGCGTTTCCGGGGTTCCACAAGTACCAAGCGAAATCCACCAGAAGTCCAGTAGGCAGTTATTTTAACCTTGTATTTTGAAAAACTGCGTGCCAAAAGTTAAACCAACGTGCAACAAATCAAGAAAACACAGATTATTTAGTAACGTTCCATACACGATCCCGCTGCTTGTTATTCAACCGCGTGGTTCATATCACATGATCGGGTTTTCACTAGTTCCTCGAGAGCTGACTTATTTTAGGAAGAAACATGTGGTTTATGGAATGTTTCCCTTCTAGAGCAGATCAGTTATGTGCTCCAGGTCTTCTGGTAAGCCGTCACTCAACGAGGCTGATCATGAGACATAAACAGGCTATGTTCCGAGTGAACTGAATGAGTGATATGCCAATGAGGTGACATTGAATGCCATCTATCTAGAAAACTACGGGTGCCAAAAACCCCGGGGTCTGTCATCGGATGCACACCGTTAATGGCTTCCGACAGCGATGAAGTGAAGGAAGCATTTGCAAAGGTCTGTCCCCCTCCTGATGAGCAGAACGAAACATAGTTTAATAGTCCAATGAGTGTAAAGCTTTTATCTATTTTGGAAGACAGATTTAAAAGTGGCTGATCGAAATAAACGCTCAAGTTTGCTACTACCCCGGCAGATTTTTAGATTTATTGATATTTTGACTAATTGTTAAGGCAAAACATGAGTTCAAGCCAGGTAGGGTCAACAGGAAATCACGGGTAATAGGGGATAGAGTAGAAACAACGTTAACAACGGTTGACAGGTAGATCTGAGTCGTTGTCAAATAGCCATGACAGTATGATGTTTCCTCTTTGGAAAGAGGACAAACTTCGCCAACCGGATGGTTGTTGAAGGAAGAGGTTGATTTCGTTTAACTGAAGCAAACTGCAGATCCACCGCATCCTGACTGAAAACTCATCCTTGGAGATTCAAACCTCAGGTCGTTGTGTCTATTTAAATGCGGGAATTACTGTGAAAAACATCTTTGACAGGAAGTAACGTTTTTACCCTGTTTTAAGACAACACATTACCAGAGGTTGTCCTCTCTTGAAAGGCAATTTAAAGCGACCGACTGAAAATAGTGTCTGTTGAGCAGTATCCTCTTCCAAGACTGTTCTCCACATGAGAAAGTTCATCTAAAAATAGTGGTTGAAAAGAACTAGTCCGTCAAATCCGCCTGTGAGGCATCTTCTTCAAGAAGAAAAGAATAACTGATGCCTCTCGAAGTATTGGCCAAAGGGGGGAACAATGCCCCTACCATAAAGTTAACTCTTTAAGAAAGAATGTTTCCGTCAGGGAAGCAACTTTATGGCACGAAATATTCACTCACTGCATTCCTGAGTCGACTGAACAACCCCCCAGAGCTCAAGAGGAGCCACTTTCTAGTCCCCAAAAAGGTCGTGGCTGCATCACTAAACGGCTGAACCTATCCTTGAAGCAATAAGTCCTGGAAGTTCCTCATGAAAGGACGTGGGACAGGTGAAATGGGGAAACGGTACCTGTCCAACAAAAAAGGGACAAAGCATGATGAAGTATTGCTCACCTGACTTACGTTTGTCAAGTCCTTTCATATCTTCCCCAGGAAAGTATACGAAATATATGGAAAGAGCCACAGACAGCTGAAGCTACAAAGTATTTCCGCCTATCAAGAAACAGGCCCGTTGAGGAAATATTTAGTCACTTCCGAAGCTGCTCAGCCTACGGCAGGAACACTGCACTTTAATTTGCTTCAGTTTCGGATCAGCAAAAGTACCAATGACCAGCTCTGGTTCTCCAGGTTCATTGTGACCAACCGAAAATCAGTCGTGAAACTCGACCCGTTAAGTCTACTGTCATACTACGGGAAGACATTAACAGTGTCCACTCGAGTACCGTGATTGGTTGGTTGCGATGTGGCCTTCGCGTAATTTGATTGGTAAGCCTGGAATCAGAGTTACGTTGTGGTCACGGTTCTATGCATTTTGTTGGTTCGTTTGATGACCTAGATTAAAAATGTTTAAGCTTAGACGGAGGAGAAGTTTAAATACCCAACCCCACACTAACGATGTACCTCGATTTGTGATGAAATTCTTTGCAATTCAGTTAACCAGCTCAGCAAACAGACCAAAAACCACGCAGCGCAACCGAACTACCCATATTCCACAACATCGCCGTTTGCTCTCAAATTCATCCAAGGATTTCTAACTTTGTATAAGGCAACTGCGTTTGACAAGGCTGTACTTACATTTTTGACTACATTTTTTATTAACCACAACCAACTTTACATTGTCACCTCTCAAGTCACTCCTTTTGTTCTGAATCGCTTAGTAGGGTTACACACCTCATTTATTCTCAGGTGATCTGTTTTTAGCCCTATCGATTCACTGACCTTGAAAGGCGGATTCCGACGACCCCAGGTCTGAAGTCGCCTGAAAAGTCTTTCCGTCTTTCGGCATCCAAATTCATAGTTTGTTCTATCTTTCTGAGGCGGTTCAGGTTTCCGAAAGTGATGGGAATTTCAGCTAACACCAAAGAACGAACCTTGTTACATACAGCAATACTCGTCGGCTTTATGAGGAGAACTGTTTCGATAAGGCTCTGTCAGAAATCCCATTATGTGGGCCCGTGTGACAACTGGGCTAGAACCATGTTTTGGTAGTGGTCAAGCTCCCAACGGAGGTGGAAGACGTTATCTACTTCCATTCACTTTCGCCCCATACCACCATCAGCCTATGGGTAATCCGATCGGAACGGAAAACATCTTACAAGTTGTGTAAGCTCTGGATACAGGAGGTCATTACTTGAAGGGTTAGTCGACAGGTGACCGCATGATGTGAATTACGTGACTGAAGGGACTGCATCCTGCCTAAGCAGCTGCTGATCAGCAATTCTTTGTCACCTCCTAGTCCGGAGTTCGTCACTTCGAATCTCCGCGGAGATCAGTCATATGTTTGCTGCTGGTGATTTCCAATAAAGCGCGCTTAATAGTTAGAGCGCGAATTTACTAACCGGAAGGTCCGTCGTTCAAACCCGACTTCTGCATCTCGACTTCCTCTGTCTAAGCTTGGACAACCTGCCAGTATCCAAGCCCTCGTGCTTCTTTCTGGTGGCACCGAAAGGGTGCTACAGCTGAACGATTTTCTTGAAACAGTTGTCCGGTGCTTCTCGGCTTTTCAGCATAGACTGACTTCAAATTCAAGATGAAACTTGTAGTAAACATTTACGTTCGCAATGCGTTGAAAGAGTTCAAACTTCTTTACCAGAGGGTTCAGACAGCTCATAAGTTTGAAGGATAGTCTTAAATTAAAGCCTAAAATCCGCCACTACCATAATTGTACGCAGTTAACTGAATTTTTTGCGGTGCACGTTTGCACAGATACCACGGTGCATATGGATGAAAGATTGTACTCATTTTACAAGCGACCCAAAGCAAGAGGTCATGAGTACTTCCGACTCCAGTTTTACGGTTTTAAAGATATTGATATGGAAAAGCATTTTAAGGCCAAAATGGCCACTTAGTCATCCTCCGTAAACCATTCTGAATAGCTAAACTAAACTACCACTACCGAGGCATATTACTTAAATCTTGTGAGTAATGCGGCTGGCAGCGCTGCTATAGTAACAAGATTCATGAACAAGGCACAGTTTGCACTTCTATAACGTTTAGAATATTTCCGTACTCTTCTGCTCCAGCAATTTTCGTTTATTTTGCTTGGGATGAAAGAAGTTGATGGTATAGAGAGGGTGACTGAGCATCAACCCCGTTCTTAGAAAATACTGTCGAAATTTGACCACCCGCAACAAAAACTCGATCCCCTACTATGAAAAATGAACAATCGACGCCTTGCTATGATTCGTAAGCTGAATATTTTCACAGAGCTCAGTGACGAAACTTTGTGTTAACTTACGTCCGGAAACTATTTAACTCCCCATTGCTGTACGTACCAAATGCGGTGACTGGTTTATTCCCGCACTAAACCATGTCAATCACGTTGATTTCGCTTTTTGTGAGTACCGCAGATTGTGGTAGTTGCTTCTGCATTAGCTCACGTGACTTTATCGTGCGAACTACCACGGGGTGGCAAGAAAAAACCAATCCAAATAATGACCGGAAGCAATTTGAGCTACGCTCACATGTTGATCACGTGACTGGCTTTGGCAACATACTGGCCGTGATCGCACAGTCAAAAGCTAACCCGTTTTGGCTGTTGGTAGCAGACTGGAATGTGGGGGGGTCTAGCTTCGGATATTTCAGGCCTTAACTAACTGAACCAAAGAGCAGTACGGAAGCAAGGCGGTCGACTTCTTAGGGATATGAAACAGAATGATCATATGTAGCGATCGTTTATAGAAAACTTCCGAAACGTTTGCTCCATAGGAGGTGAAATACCACTCAAAAAAGGACTATCGCCAATCCGTCTGCCAAACCTGCACGACCAAAAGGAACCCAGTCAGACATTGTCCTTTTGACAACCACGTGACCCGATCCCAGCCGGTGCACGATCTATTTTCATGCTACATTCTAAGAATTCCCCAAAAATATCAAACAAAACTGTCATTCACAACCTGTCGGAAGATTCACAAGACAGTTCCAGAAATGATTGGAATGCACTTGGCGGGCGGACTTTTTCTATAACTCTGCAACTGCCAGACTTCGTTAACTAACCTGGTAACAAAATGCTGTGACAGCCACTTTATTGAACCATCGTTTCTTGTCGTTATTGTTGAATCTGTTTGGAACCACGCTTTTCATGCAGTCATATGGGATTGAGTGGGCTAGAAATCACTCTTTATATGTAGGGTTTCATCAAGCTTATTTGTGTCCGTCATTGGAGTTTCGACTCAATTCACCTTTTATTAGGTGATGTGTAACAATCATTACAGGGTGAACAATTTTCTCTTGAAAGCATTTTAACGTGCACTCACTTTCCGTGCTTTTTATCATTAGGGTTGAAAAACTGTTGGAGTGAAATCTATCCTCCCTAGTTCCACGAATGAGTGTATCAAAAACAAAGGATAGAGTGACACACATGAAATAATCTCTTCGCAAGCATTTGTCTGCTTCATAGAGCGAAAAAACGACTGCTGAATAAAGCGTGTACATTCTACGTACTCCGTGTATACGTATAATCTGACCTTTTCTATTTATGTACTGTTTACGAGGACTCCAGAAAAAACGATTCCCCCAGGCCAGAAAAACTGTTACCACTCTAAAGCTTTCGTATGGTGGGGAACTGTGCAAGCCGTAGTTACGGTTCAGCCCTGTTCCAGAGGTTTGGGTTGATTTAAGTCCTCAGCGAGGCGCTTATCCAACATGTCCGCGCACGGATTCAGCAGTCAAATGTGACGTCTTTTCTTCAAGGCATATCCTGTCACCTGCCTGCTCGTACCGCGAGGTCCAGATTGCAGTTGCTGCCGCTGTAACATGCGGCCATCGTTAATAACAAACCATTTGGTCAAAACTACCTGTCCTCAGTATTCTGGTGAGCCAAACAGAAATCCTTTTTTGTCATTCGTATTTCTTTTTACGAAATCAGAAGAAAAAAATGATCGTTGATCAAACACACATGCAGAATCGAATGGAACCTCAGGAGACTAATTTTGTGGGTTGATGCAAGACTGACTATTTCTTGAAAAGTAAACTCTAGGAAAGTGTTGTTTATAGCACACGAGATCGTCGAAGGAATATGGTCAAAAGACCAGTTAAGCGAAAGCATCCTAGATGAACGTGGGCCTGTTATCCATCCGGAAAACCTTCGTTTACAAAGTTGGTCAGTTCGGTTGGCCTTCCACTCCAGAAACGGTTTGTTTGTAATCGGAAAGCTCCCTTTGAAGAAGAGTTCCGTGAAGAACTGGAGCCCTTAAAAAAAAAGTAACAGATCTGATGAAGATTGTCTCGCCGGTCTTGTTCAAGGAGAATGGCAATGCCCCCGAGAGTGTGGTTACAAGATTGAAGTTCCGTATGTACCAAGTTCAGCAGGTCCCCGTGTAAAGCCGACCATCAGCTGTTGTTGTTAGCCACAAATATGACACTGGAAAAGAGTGCAGAAACCATAGATGCCACAACTTTATTGCGGTTTCACCAAAATTCTAGCAGCCAGTCTTGTGAAGACACAGAGAACAGCAAATCCGTGTAAATCAGAAACAGTTTCATCTAGGTTGTGTAGGCATTAACCATGTTGGAGATATTCCGGAATAGAGGTGCTTACTACTCTCTTTTATTCAGTAGCTTTTTCAGCACAGCCAAAGCAGAGAAGGATTACACTTCTGTATATCAGAAACATGGCCGAAATGCCTGAAAGAAATTTAGGCAACATGGAATAACAATCTTCTCGAACAATCGTCCTTTTGAAACCAAGGAAACAATGGATGAAATGAACAAAACAAAAGTCATCTACATACTTCAATGTAGCGATAGAGTCAAACACTATTCTGATCAGGGTGGAATGAAGTTGGCCGCCAGAATAACCGAACAAAAGCTCATCGACGGAAGAAATGGCGCAATGTCATTTTTCCAATTCACGAAGTCACAGAAGAACACCACTTCGATTGGGATAGCGCCCAAACACTTGCTCCTGCAACAACTGAGAGGGAAGAAGAGTTTGCTGAGACGCGGTGCATCACACAGAAATTAATCAATAAACATCCACCCGGTCTATTGGTTCCTAGAACCAGAAGAACTGCGCAGTTAATATATCCCGCACCACAGGAACCAACGGAACAATCAGATCAAAGGAAAAAACTACTAAAAATAGAAAGTTAATTGACCACCAATCGGAAACCAGACAACAGAGCAAGAAGGAAACGGACTAGTCACAAAGGAGAATCAAAACTGTCGAATTGAAGACATTCAGGGAACCAACCAGATGCCATTAAATGATACCACAAGGCAACTCAGATTCCGAGTTTCCAAATGAGCTTACTAAAAGTCACCCGCGGAAGAACAGGAAGACATCACCCACACAACCCTGCACCGACGATATCTCCTCGATTCGGGTCTGGACGAACTGCTAAGCTCGGCCGCCAGGCCAACAAACAAGTATTAACCATGTCTTCAGTTTTTGACAACTCCTGGAATAAAACCACACACATACACACACTTGGCCAAAAATCACCGTCTTCTTTGTTCCGAAAACAACTTTTGATTCTGACGCTGCTTTAACAAAAGAGGCATCTTTGAAATCCTCAATTCACTTCTCTCTGTCCAAGAAAATGGTCTCCCGAGTTTAAAACCAAGAACGATGTCAAACAGTGCTTTCCTCCCTCGCCGCCTCTTTTCACCTTCGTAATCAAAATGCTTGTGCAGGAATCGCCTCAAATGTTAGCTACCTCTCGATTGCGGTTACTTCCCGCGGGAAACCACAGACTTTGAATACGCGAATAATAGCAGACAGCTTGCTCCAGACCTCACCAAAGTAGCATGTGCGCTAAATAATTTGTCTGTCGAACAGCCGTCTTCAAGGCCACTTTTCACCATCAGAATACAATGTTTCACCTGAAGATTGGACGAAAACATCAGCCAACCAGTGGAATTAGTTGCTAAGTGTACTTACCTACACAGCTTTATTGCTCCTGTTGACACTGTTGCCGATGAAGTGAAGACTACTTCAGCCTTTTTTCAACTTGGTCCAGTGGGCCTGTCAGCGAGGAAAGCAGCGTAAAATACCTGAGCATGTCTGCTACTGTTGGATGGATGTGAAGCCTGGCCAAATTTCTTCGAAAATACAAGATGACCACTTTCTTTCTAACGTCAATATCCACGTGGCTTTGCATATGTGTGGTGGAGGGACCGTAATCCTAAGGCTTAAATATATCATCTGGTGTCCAGTGGACGACTGAAAATTTCTTATAATTACATCTGTTAAGCTTTCTCGGTCATGAGTTGCGCAGAGACAATTTGCCTAGACGGACCTACTATGCCCTATCATGATTGCGGTTGAACAGGCAGTAGGTGAACGGTGGCAAAGAACTATTCGACCTCTAACCCACTGACTTAGTCACGATGTTGTAAGCCTGCTAGGGTGATGACCCACCTGAATGATGGCTGCGGATTCTTGCCGATATGGCTAATTCGCGAAGCCAACGATGCTAGTTTTGCTGTCTCGGTTTCACGTTTTATGCCCTTCTGGTTATGTTTTGTCTTCTACAGTGGCCAGGAGCTGCGACGTCCAGAGCGACCTTACTCATGTACACAGTTTACGACCGAAGCCACAGAAGAGGACACCATATCCGCGAATCAAAAAATGCATGCCACCTAGAAAGACGGCACCTTGGTAGCTTTTCACTTTCAGCAAGGCTTACGTTCGAGTCTTGAAAACCCGCGAACTGGAAAATGTAATTAAATTAGGATAGCAGTTATCAGTAAAGATGCAGGACTTGAGTGAAGACGATGAGATTGCGTCAGGTGTTCCCTACTATACGACGATGATTCGTACTGCAATGCGAAACAGAGTACTCCTCAGAAGGTGCTTTTTTGTTTGACGATTCAGATAATTGAAGAAGTCAAGTATTTTGTTTGGTGCTTCTGAAATTCTCCTTGCGGGTGGCACGCAACCGTTGATGCGTATTCTTCACAGTGGGGAAGGCAATGTCGATCATGTTCTTGAACTTCAAAGCCTGTATTAAATAGGGGTCTCGTGCATCAGTTATTCGCTGCAAACCTTTCAAAACTGTTCTCGCTGCTGCTAGTCTTTAAAAAGTACCTAATTACGTCTTTTACTGTTGGAACAATACTCTAGGTATGCAAATTTTAAGACAGGGACCAGCAGCCAACTCTGGGAAATCCATGCAGGCATTCGAACCTGCGTTGTCCAAAATGACGTCTGCGATGTCAACCACTGGACTAGCTGGGCAAAATATCCTTGTCATAAGACGCTTCTTTCGAGAGCTTTATTAGCCCGCCCAAAAGACTGACGCTAGGTTTCCTTCTTTCAGATTCTTGGGGACCAATTACTTGTGAATAAAGTTACCTTAGTTGAACTAAAACAACGGCGAATGAAAGCGGCTATTTCGAATTGCAGAAACCCTTTCAATTTCCTGAGCTTTCCTCGCCCGAAGGTTGTCTTTCAAATCACATTCCCTTCCTGGATAAGAGATACAGAGTACTTGGAATTTCCTCGACACTCCTCTCCGTTTGCAATTCCGGGCGAGCAGACTGAAGGGCTGTGGTAATCCGAATATTTTTTCAGACATCGTTCGCTGTTTTTGTCGGAACTGCTGCTGAAAACAGTTTGACTAATCTTGTTCATCAATTCCCTTCATCAACGGTTCTTGAAGACTGTTTCCAGTTGAGAAATACATTCGGAAAACGAATGCTCAGACCAGCTCCAATCAAAGCAAGGTCCGGGCCCTTGCATGTGTTCTAAGAGGAACGGTGTCTTTGAACACGCGATCCCCCTCAATAGTTGATAGCTATGTGGCTGGTCGGAGTGAAGGGCTTCTTGCTATTGGAGAACGACGGATAGCAAGAACAGCGCCTTGATGTTGAAAGTCGGATTTTGCGATAAGCGAACCAGGGTCTGTCTCGTTCTTCTAACGGTTCCGTTGATGGTTCCTCCTGGATGTAGTTTACTAATTTTTCAATACGTATGGGTGAGTTTATGCTATAACAATAGCTTTTGGAGAGCTAGGTGAACGTTAGTCAGTTTGGGCTCAGTATCTCAGATCCAAACAACTTGTGTTCATCAATTTTCTCCACTGACGACCGCCTGCTATTTTGTGTTGACTTGGCTGACGATGGCCACCGATACACCTTCTGTCTTACTTTAACTGGGACGCTTGCCGACTTGCACAACTCTGAACATCAGTCGCTGTATTGTGATATTTTGTCGTGACCCCAAATCTCCCATATTTTCTGGTCCCACTCTGTGTCATGTTCCTGATTAGTGAACGTCCCTCCATCGACGAGTCTCTCCATCATCGCCTGAAGTTCGTTGGTGTTTCTTGGTAGTCGGTCGGTACTCACCAGTTCTACTGTACAAACCGCCGGCTGTCTGTACCACGTGAACTTGAATCTAGCCTTTATGTTTTGCTGTGCGCACACGGTCCCCAGACCCATCAACCGGCAGATGATCCCTCAAATGCATCAACACTGAGCGTAAAGTTCTTTTTGAAATTCCACCCACCTTTACGTCTTTCTTATGAACTCAGACGTCCCTTTTTATGTAAGGAATGACCAAGCCACCGGAGGAATTTGCTATTCTCATTGTTATGTGTCTGTTTACCTGTTGGCTTCTGTGCACTCACTTGAGTCAAACCTGATTAAGCGATAACGATCTATGCTGCTTTATGGTGGAATGAATGACGGCAAAAAAGTGTTGTTTGGCTCCAAAAAGATCGTTTTTTAGCAGAAGTATTTTGAAATATTGGTAGCTCAAGTGCGTTAACTGACTGCCGATCACGTGGGTGTTGACCCGATGGGCGAGCTTGGCAATTTGCTTTCAGACGTTTCGTCACCAATCCTGAAGACATCATCACCCAACTGCAGACTGATGGTGTACCCACGACCGGCGACGAAACGGCTGCGGACAGGTCTTCTTCACTTTTCCACCGCTTGCGTGCTGCGTGCTGGACATAATTTGAGAGTTCGGGAAATCAAGATACCGTTGACATTATCTCGCGTTTAATTGAAACAGACCCATCATTTACGTAGCAACCATAGGTGGGAATTCGAAACAGGCAAAACTTTCTCTTCGAAGACCTCCACGAACACAGACCAAATCAATGCCGGCAGAGCTTCCACCGCTAGTCCTTGTTTTTGAGAATGGACACCTGATTGATTTTCAACGTATCCGAAAACTCAACCAAACTGGGAAGTCTTTGAGATAAAAACTAGACTTGGCTCAGGAACGAATTCAACGGTTATTTGACAGGCGTCTATGAGACGACAATTTTGTCGATCGATTCCGTGCTTTCTCCATGTTCGTTCCCCGTTATTAGGTTAAAACAGCATTCGGATTGGATTGTACTCTTGTCAAAATGACTGCATAGGTCTCCTAGGTCGTGTGGCTAACTACGTTTGGCATATAGCGACAATTTCGTTTAATCTTCCATACCTACACAAATCAAAACCGAATTTTAGAGGGTCCGTACATTGTGAACGTACGTTGTCAGACCGGTGCATAACCTCCCATAGGTCTTGGATACAAGACACAAGAGCTAACTTCATAGAACATTTACTCATCAAAACCTTAGGATCTAAACTCTCTCTCAAGAGTGGTAGTTTCCCATTACTTTCATCTCACATTGTGTTAAGTGGAATCCTGCGCCAAAACCGCTTTAACGCTGGCGGCTAGACGCTGCTGCTGCCAAGATGCCTAACCCGCAGGTTATTGGTCAGAAGATGGGCCGCCATCGGGGCGCGTTTTGATTGGTCGAAAATGTGAACCCAACAGCCAATCGTGATTCGGTATTCGCTGGATGCTGGTTGGCGATGATGCATCCAGGAGGCGTCCGAATATTCATTATTGTCGGCGCGTACACTTTGAATAAAATATGGTTTGGGGCGGTTACTATATTCTATGCACGCTTGGTGGTTATTTTGCTGAAAATACTGGCTTGGGAAGATCAAACCGGGAACTGACCTGAGGCACTACCATTACCACACATTGTGATGTCGTCAAAACGCCTAACAGTCATCATGAGTAGACCGAAATGCATAGCCAAAGCCTGCCTGATGAGTTTTGAGAATAACAAAACTGACAGTTGGCTGTCGAAGGCTTTTCGGCAACCTTATGGGTTTTGTGTGATTTCGAGATCACATAGGCCTAATATTTTGATTGGTTGTTTCTTCAATTTGAAAATAATTGATCATATCCACAGAAGTCCCTTGAGTTATTGTGCCAGAACTATGATAAAAGGCTAACATTTACAAATCAGTGTAATAGCATTAACGACATCAAAGCTGCTTGTAAGATGTTTCCATATAGTTCACCTTTACCATGCACGAAACCGTCGTAGTAAAAGAAGGAACTGCTCGGTTATAACAGCAACCTCCCTATAAAAACCATTTCTGAAGGGTGTCCAAAACTTGGGTTTGGAATAAATCTGTTCGAATGCTACATGGTTCGATCAATATAGATTCGTTCAGCTTTCTTTACGGCTCATGTGGTATAATGATCATCCGGTCATCTCTAGCTGTGTGTTTCAAATCAGAAAATGTATACTTAGACTTCGGCTTCCAAGAATTCGATTTGTCTGCGGCCACGGTGATGTAACGTAATATTTGTCATGGTGAAAAATCACGTTCAGTCATCCTCAGAAAACATCTGCGAATGGACGACTGATCTGCATTAGACGGTATAGTCTATGAAGTATGCGGATTTCCATCGAAATTCCACCTTTTGGAAGAAAAGACTTATGTTGAAAATCTGAATGGAACCAAACAGCGTAACCTTCGGCGACGGTGGAACCTGTGGTACATGGATGGCCGTACCTGGTTGTAAACAGTCACTATAATGAGCATACGTTTTAAGTTTGCTTTCTTGATTGTTCTCTCTTATTTTGGACGAAGCGCATGTTACGAATCAGATGGTAATTTTGGTGCAGAGTCCTGGTGCGCCTCATAAGGAAGAGCTGTATTAGCGAGTTCCCAACACCCTCAGTAGCTGATGGTGTTCTGAAGATTTTTGTGTTGGGTCTCGTGGCAAATGGCACTTCATTTTGGTATCAAATGATGGAAAGACATAGCTCACCACCACAGGCATTGGTTGCCATTCGAGAGATCTGTCGGACTGGCGCTGAACCAAGCGTGTGCCAAGGCTTCTCGGAGATGATTATGATGCCTGGAGCTGTGTCCAACTGTAGATGAACTAAACTGTCACGGTTGGAAATGTGGGATGATTTGGTCGACCTGGGTCGTTGACCCGGAAGGTTTCTAGAAAAGTTGGCAGAATCCACACATTTGGAAATCGGCCTTCTTGGGGCACGTGATTGTAATATGGAAGCACCAGGGAAGGCAGACAGTCACTTATCGATCGACACACTTGCCTTAGCCTCCTGTCAGTTTTGTCCCTGGCGCACTATACTCGTCCTGCAAGCTAAGCGCTCTTCTCTCACACATCGGGTCAAGACAAGTTGACTGAGCAGTTGTCAGTATCTGATAACTACCGAAAAACTAATCTGTCTGGTAGTCATCCAAATGGAAGCTGTCTGGGAAAGTTCTTTCAGTCCTCAGGATAGGAAAGATGATATAGACAGTGTTCCTTCTAGAACACTCACTGTTTTTCCTCTGACCTAACTCTAAATGACGCAAGCTGTACTAAATATTTGACTTTATTTCAGTATGAGCTATGTGATACTTTAAGAAGAGCTTCTAATTGGATGGCTAGGAGAATCAACGTTTGAGGAGTCGGAAATTTGCTGCCTGGAACTAACGCCATCCCGAACCGCTCGAGCGTAGTACATTTTTGTGTTCCTTTATATGGTAATTTCTCGGTGTGTAGTCTCTAAAGCTCACTTTCTGGAACTTGCGCTCAAAAGGCACCATCAGGTGATGACTGGCAAAAATTACTTTTCTGGGCTCCCCGATGGAATATCCCCCTCCCGAAGGTGCCGATCTCAGAGTATTTATCCTGAAAAGCCCATAAGCTCCGTACAGTTGTTTCATCCTTGTTGGGAATCATCGGCAATGCGCATCTCATGAAACTCAGAGATTTTCGAACCCGTGACCTTGCGGCCGGTGGTTTAGCACTTAACCGTTTCGTCAAGAGTGGCTGATCAGCATTGTGATTATCTCTCATTAGGACAGGACAGAGCGCCACCCATCCTTCAGTAACAAAAAACACATCACGTGGTCTCGTATTGACTGGCTTCTCGAGTGACAACTACTCAGAAGGTTTCACAATTCAGTGAAGTTACTCTTCGTCTGTTTTATACGATTAACGGAGACGTGGGAGAGAACAATCAAAACGACGGATACATCGGCTAAAGTGGCTGTTAGGGCAAACTGCGTTGATGGGCTGGAGATACTGTATCTACAGAAGAATCTTACATTTGTGTTGTTCTTGACGGACATAAAGTAGACACTGACGACCTTCAACACCTTTTAAAAAACACAGCTGAAAACTATCACTTTGTCAAACTAATTCGGAGAAATTGCTTCAGATGATTTGGCCATTAGGAAGCTGTCTAATTCTCGGCAAACAAGTGTAGTATGGAGACTAGCCAACGGGTGGCCACGTTTTTCAGTCAGTCAGTCACTTTGTGCATCATCCGGCTCCCGTTGACAAATTCATCGTTAGTATCTAGTTGGATCTTTTCCGCAAGCGGTGTGAAGGACCTGTTGTACTCTAGGAGGCGTGTTTTGCTAGTTCATTAACTGAAACCGTTCAAGATTCAGGGTTTGCTATTTCCCACGTGAGCCATACTCAGTTGTAATTTAGTGTAGACTAGTCTCCTATTGAGATTACTTGCCCGTTACTTAGACATTTGTGAGCGTTTCTATGAAACAACTTATGCGAACATAACTGAGGCGGGGATCGGCGACCACACAAGATTCGAACCCCGACCGCTGAAATGACAGTTCACGGTCCTGTCCACTCGGACAACAAAAGGAATAGGTTTGATCAAGGGTTGTTTGCACCAGATTCGGTCATGAAAGAACTTCTTTTGGTCTAGTTTGAATTTATGACATGACGGCTCTCAGTAAGATATCAAGGGTTCCTCATGGTGACCGCGGAATGAACTGCTGGGTGGGATAGTAGAGTAGTAGAGTGAAAACGCAATCCTGGTGCATAAATACAAGCCTGAATGAGCCAAGGTGTTTCTCGGTTTTGAGAAAAGCTTTAAAAAATCACCAGCCTCGTATTCGGAACTTCAAACAGTGGATTAGCTGTGTAGAATTAGGTTGATAGAGTCGATCTGTCGGGTTCCAATTGGGAATTGACGCAAATGGTCTGTGTGGGTATATAGCTGATTACTTATGGACAAGTCAAATTTTCTGGGCCGGCTTTTGGCGTCTTGAGTATTCTCAAGGTCGAAAGCGTCCCCACTAGGATTCCTTAGGTTTTCTCACTGTCGTAAAGGCGAAGAAATTTGGAAACCAACAAACAGTTCTAAAAGTGTTTAACTTCATTTTCAATTGTTTATAAAATTCTCAGTATAACAGCTGTGTTATTGTGAAATGACGAAGGAATTAGCTGTTCCATTTGAGAGCCAACAAAAAGAGAGAACTTTTTCAGACCAATGATAACAACAGCTCAGCGGTTTTTTCGGAGGAGGAAGTAAAAATTACCAAACCTCTTCATGTTACTGTCAATTAATAAGTAGCTCAGAGGAACAGTGAAACTTCTTCCGAAAAGTCGCCAATCGAGGAACTGGTCAGTACGCACGACCACGTGATGTGGTTTCCGTGGTTGAAGGATGGGTGGCGCTATGTCCCGTCTAAATGAGAGATAAACACACTGCTGATCAGTCGCTCGGGCAAGTGTTCAAACCACCAACCGTAAAGTTGAAGGTTCGAAACTCCCGGGAGTTTCGTGAGATGCGCGCTACTGTGGATTCTCAATAAGGATAAAATAGCTGCACAATGCTTTTCAGAATAGAATGGGCTCACCGGAAAAAACAAATCTCAGTTGAAAATTTCCTGACCTCCCCATGCTGCCATCAATTTCTAATTTATTCGTAGTATAAGGAGATTTAGAAATTTTCAAATGAGGTTTCGCTTCAGTGAATGTTATATTTCTGCTCTGATGGTGCCACGTGGTCGGAGATGTTCTTGTGGTGAATGCGGCTTGTTCCGGGCCACAGCATTTTCCGTGCCTTCCCCTTGTTTCACATGGTGAATGGCGCAGCAACACCTGCATTCTCCTACTGCAAACCTTCATTGAAGCAAGGTCTTTCTGAATCAGGATTTACTTGTGATTCTCTTGGATGCTACTTGTGTAAATCTTTCTCCGTTCTTTGACACCCTTATCTGGCTATACGTATTTACCTTGATTTGAGTCAAAACCCTTGTCTAAGCCGTGAAGGCAACCATCAGTTAGTTTGTTTTCTTCTCTTCGAAATTCGAACCCTGATTGCCTGTAATTGCATGCCTGAGCCCATTCAAAACTGGACGACGATGAACGACATATCTTCGAATCGAACAAGCCGATTGGCCCGACCAGCTGACTGTTAAGGATATCTCCATCAAATATCACAACTCGCATTGCAACGCGTGAACCAGACTGCAGTACGGCTTTGAGACTTAGCCACTTCGGGCGGAGGATATGAAATATCTTCAGGTGTTTGACCACCGATGCCTCAAGTGTGGGTGGAAACGGTTGGAACCAGCAAATTTGCAATGACGTGATCAGGGGACGGGGTCTTTGTGAAGCAGCGGGTACTTTCCCCAGAGCGTGCATTCACTATTGCAAGCTTAGTTGCCTGCGCCATGTGTTACACGTGCCAAGTTAACGCCTTTCGAGATGACAGATGTTTTGCGCGCCTAATTCGGAGTAGCGGAAACATAGAATGGGTCAGAACTTCACATAGTACAAGGAAATGATGAATGTTTCGAAACATTTTTAGCGCCGCTGGTGCTGTTCGCCTCCCAGGACAGGGTCCACGTGACCCTCCCTATTCTTGGCTAGAGGCACTGAACGATATGGTGGCCGATCGATGTCAGTGGCCTTGTTCATGTCAGTTTCTATCCAGATAGTCTGACTGAGTGATGGGTGTGTAGGCCTCTCGGATGCTTGTTGTAGACTATCCCTGGGCCCCTCTACGTGTCCTATTTCTTACTTCCTGTCATTACGAGGCCTTTTTCAGATAATTTGACATGATTGTACAGCAGTGAAGCATCTGTTGTTGCCATCAATGGTGATGATGATTGTTCAATCACAAAAACCACATCACGTGGTCGCATATTTGCTGGCCCTTCGAGTGACGACGTATAGTATGAAATTTCCACTCATCTGGTGAAATTATTCTTCCTATGCGCTACTTACTGATTGACGAATGAAAACTGACACACATCAGTGCCACCTCCAAATGTCTTCCGAAATAATCGCAAAGGATCGGCAGATCGGTGGCTTCATTCAACCCTTAAAAGTACATTTCTGCTTCTATTGTTTACAACGGGACTTCTCATTTCACGATTTATTGAGTACGTAACTTCCTAAAGCAACTGTTTTCGACCAATTTCGCCAGTGGTTGCTGTGACGTGGTTTAACTGCTTACTTTGTGTCTTACGGCTGAGGGAGGTAGATGAACATTAAACCCCATGACATAGGCCTCCTTTCCGTACTGTTACGGCAGACAGGCGAGGTCCCAGTATTCTTCAAAAACTAAGGCGAAAATGTCTGCGCTCTACTCCCGCTTTGGAAGGGTCGTTTACCACCGGACCATTCAACTCCCGGTTTCAGTGAGTTTCACTACCTTGACCAAATGCCTCTGAAGCAGTCTATCTGATGAACGAAAGCTAGACAGTAGATGAGACGTTAATTTCAACAAACCAGCTTCGTCCAAGTAGGCGTCAATCTTGACAGCGCGATTACTTCGATTTACTCGTAAACTTTACCCATCCCTTATCATAAGGATACACTGCTGTCGCGACTGACCACACATAGTTGACCCGTAGCGACCTTTCGTGAAAAGCACACATCGATCTGACTCAGTCTAAAGTGTGCCTTCATAAATCGATTGATTGCTGTTTAACTGCAAAGTGCACCGTTTTTTACTTGTGTGTGTGTGTGTGTGTGCGGTCCCGTTATTCTTGTGCACGACTCATGATTGGTTTGACCACACTACATCAGCAATTTGCATTAAATTGATTGAGTAATAAAAAGTCACGTGTCTGCATGCCAATGTTCGTTGCCGTCAAAGTTAACGATGCACGTTTTCAAATGCACATATATTAAAAGCTCGACGATATACATTCATATAATTGTTATTCAAGGTGAGTACGCACACCCGTATTTCTTGGCTGTGATTACCTCGCTTTCCATTTGATCGTGTGAACATGGGGCCACATATATATATGTAAAGTTAATCGATTATCGATCAAATCAGACATTTTGAATTCTAATCTAGGTACAGTCAGAATAGGTTAGTCTGCTCAGGATATGCTTACTAAATCGGGTTGCAAACTGGTCGAATACAGCCGTATGGTTTAACCAATCACATATTTATAGTCAGGGGGATGAAAGCACGGTAACCTGCCCTGGATGCGTGAAAAAGAATCTAGTAACTTGTTCTCGGTTTAGGTCATTCATGAAGCAAATGGGTCTGTTCCGGCGTTGTGCAGGCAATGCGTTCGAACAGAACGCTCCAGATAGCTATTTGCTAGTAGAATTTATTTCAAAAAATCTTCTTTCTGTAGTCAATTGAGGATGCAAACGTTTGTCGCTCTGCAAACCAGAGTCTTAACTAAGCCACACTTGCAAGCCACTGGTTTAAAACTTTAAAAGTGGGTGTAATGACCACTCTATCTAGAAATGTGTTTTACCTGAACGGCTGGTGAGAGTGAAATAAAATTTAACATCTCATCAATCATGTCTTTTCACAGTTATGGTGAAATCGATAAAGGGTTGTCACTGTTTCAAATTTCAAAATCCGTTACTCATCAGTGAATGCTTTACAAAGGTGGATGACAGATAAGGTTATTACGCAGGACATTGGAAGTAACTAGAAAACAGAGTTACGTAGGAGGTGGGTAACGCTATCTGAACGATTTTACGGGTGAAAGGTTTAACTTGGAGCAGCTGCATGAGATAGACTTAACTTTCCTGAGTTGTTGGTACAGATGTGGAGAACGTAGTAAAGAACTGCCTGGGTGACTTTACGCGGGTGGTTGTGTTATCCGGACGTTTTTTGATCAGCCTATTGTTTGACAATCTGTCTTAAGGCACAAACTGGGGTGAATATCGTTGGGAAGGTCAGAAAGTAAACTTAAATGTATGGACACACAATACACTACTCATAAAGTTGCTGAAACCTCTTCGACAGCCCACGATCGGCTTCACACTTATTGGGGCTCATCAGGTAGACGCAGTCCCCGAGTCATATATGTAGATATAAATACATATAATGTGCATATATATATATACATATATATATATGGATATATATGAATATATAAGCGTAGGACCCAAAGGATAGCCATATCAACGCCATCAGCTTGACCATAAGCAGCGTACTCAAAAGCAAAACGAGTTACTTCCATACGCAGAAGGGTGAGAACTTTCGGTAGGGAAGATGACCCTCCCACTGATATATTTTGCCCAGCTATGTAATCACACAAAACAGTCAACAGTTTGATGTAGTGGTGCGTTAGCAAATCATGGTGATGATATTTGAACTGTTCAAGCACTTCCGGCATCGTTTTACATTGTTCAGATGGATATCTTAGTGCGTTCAGGAACTGTACTGTGATCCCACTGGCCAGATTGGACTAGCCGGAGTTTTTGAGTTAAGGGTTGGAGGCCCCAGCTCCATCTTAAGTTGAATGTTTCATGTGACGATTTGTAGGTCGTGATCAATTAAATTCGAATTTCTGACCTGTTTCTGACACGTTCTACAATAATACGCTTTATGTTTTACCTGTAATCTTATTCTGTCTGTGAGGATGAATCTCTCATTGCGCTATCATTAATTTCCCCTGTCGCTGCCACACTTGTGTTAATTTAATCATCGATTAGTGGACTTAACCTCGTGAAGAAATGACAGTCAACCAAGAAATCGACGCAATACACGAATCAATAGGGCCTATCCAAAATAACCGTCGATAGGTATGGATATATATATCGAATTTGTAGAGTATGTACAAGAGTTTGACCAACTTTACTGAGTATAGTAGAGTGATTTTAACCAAGGTGACTAGCAACAGCAGCCGAGGTCACCTTTTGACGCTGTTCTGACGTAGTTCAAACAGTAGAACGTCATGTTTCTACCGGCCATGCTAGTGAGAGCTGGACAACCTCACATAAATTTGAGATCACCACCCAATTTTATGGTGAAACAGCTTAGGGTGAGCATCGTATCTGAATAGAGAAAGGGTCTGATGATATTTGCTCACTCTCGTCGGAGTGACCCTCGTGTTCGAGTGAGGTAAGAAGCCTAGAATAACACGTGATTCGTGCTTCGAGTTTTCACCGGCAAATCAGAAAGGCCAATGGGCAATGAAATGACGAGTGTTCACATGAAATTAATGAGGCTGAATTCTACTCCACCACCGCCTAATCTCTGAACAGCCTGTTACAGTGACTAGACCCAAAATAAAAGGTAATACAAAGATATCAAGAAAACGATATCCGAGACGAACGGATCTTGACTCACAAATACATGAAAAAGTGTTTCTGACGATAACCAGGAGGGTGGCAAATTTAGCCCGTGTTTTTAAACTTCAAGAACTGCCCAGCGGAATAGCCATGGACGTGCAGGCGCCACAGAAGTGAACGAGGGAAACCACAGGTGACATTGACGCAAGAACCTATAAGGAAACTCTACAAAACTCCATGTTCATTCACAAACTACTCCTACCTGATGAGCTTAAAGGAGAAGGCCGAAACCAGTCGTGGGCTGTCGAAGAGTTTTCAGCAACCACATGAGTAGTGTATTACGTCTAGACAACTGGCAAAGATCAGATTGGTCTTCATGAACCTAGCAATCACAACCGCCTTCCTTAGAAACGCCAACTTCTTGTATCCGTCCTCGATACTCATACTTCGTTTACTACCCGTAAATCCGGAAGGTCTTAGACTGACTAAAGCAAAATCTCACTCAAGGTTTTCCATAAAGGAAACTACTCACAAGGTTGCTGAAAACTCTCCGATAGCCCATGACCAGTTTTGCCCTTCTTAAGGCTCATGAGGTAGGCGCAGTCCCCGAGTTTCCGTGAACCTTATATTCTACTCACTCAAGGTTATTTGCTAGAGGTCGCTACGATATTCGTCTGCAATTTGCCCTGATGGAGTATCCACAGATGTCTAGCCCCTTACGTTGATCAAGGCAAAATGACTCAGGGTTCCCATTCTGCTTTGATTCGTTATTAATGGGTACAGTTTATTTGTTACCAAAAAACGCTCATACACAAGGGCTAGAGCAGGCTTTGAGTGCCATAACCAAACAAAAAGGAAGGAAAAAACTGATGGATAAGTCTCACGTCGGATTTTGTTTTATTCTTGTCGGTGAGGACGTACTTACCTACTCGCCTCCAAGAGATCACATTCGTTCTTTTTGATAAAATAAATTAGTTTA
>SJOL01006626.1:553194-605396 GCA_004794785.1 Opisthorchis felineus
TCAGTTGGTACGATATTCGAGATATCGCAGTATATTTTCATGAAGGAAACTACTCACAAGGTTGCTGAAAACTCTTCGACAGCCCACGACCGGTTTCGCCCTTCTTGGGGCTCATCAGGTAGGCGCAGTCCCCGAGTTTCCGTCAACCTTATGTTCTACTTGAACCCAAATTGGACTGATTTCGACAAATACACTCATTTGCTTACTGATTTGCTTTTCATGGGAGACTCACCTGAATCCCAACTGAATCACTCGTTTATGGTATTCTTCAACTGAATGTGCTGCAAAAAGGCGGCTAAATGTTTCAGTTGGTACGATTCTAGAGATATCACAGTATATTTTCATAAAGGAAACCAAGAAAAGCGAAACCGGTCGTAGGCTGTTTTCAGCAACCTTGTGAGTAGTATCCTTTGTGGAAATATACTGCGATCTGTCTAGATTCGTACCAACTGAAACATGAGGCGGCCTGTGTGCAGCATATTCAGTTTAAGCGGACCATCACAAACAAGAGATTCAGTTGGGATCCTGATGAGTGTCCCGTGAAAACAAAATCGGTGTGCAACTGAGTGTATTTTTTGAACTTGTTTTAACTGTTCAAACATGTCGTGAATCCGACCAGAGCATGCTGTAGCGATGGGAGATGATGCTGACCTTGTGACGAAAATCGATTCAAAGTCTGCCATCCGAGTAACTCACAGTGTACAGTTGTAGGCCAACTCAGACCAGTGAGCATGATTCATTTGTTTCAATCAGCACTGCAGATAAACAAAGGATGCACTTCAGACAAACATAGTCGGCTGATCCATGCAACTAAAGAACCACGAATCAGGAGCTGAACTAGTCAGTGAACCCTCAGTTTACAGCTCTGAGAGGTGTCTGGGAGGACTGTACGCTCACAAAACTCAGTGATAAACTAGGCATTCCCAGGAGTGAATCGAGTTCCGTTTCTTGATGAAGCATAAAAGCTAGTAGTCGAGCCGTTCCTGATGTGAACTTAACTCAGTTTTGATTAAGGTGCTTCTTAGTGCACAGTAGTACTCATTCTGACCACTACGGTAACCCTCCGGCAGATAGAGGTTGTTTCTAAATGGCCATCTGTTTCCATTCCTTTTTCGGTCTTAAACTGACCTTCGTAAACATAGACTCGTAAACGTATGTGCAGGTTTTTAAGTTTGTCGTACCAACTGGTTAAACGTGGCTATTCGCATCTGTAAGTGTAATGTTTGCCCAAAAATATCTCCGAGCATGTGTTCTACTTTGTAACTTGAAAACGCGCGTAAAAAAGAGACCAGCGAACACGCTGAGTTGTTTCGGAGTGAGATTTATTCATATCTGGTCACTTTGAACCGACAAATAGGATCAATACAGTCCTAAAACAAGGTACGTCTGCATCAAAGAACTCCGCATTCACAAATTATTGCTTCCTGCTTCAAAATGTGGTTTTCATACTTCTATATATTTCCAAGTACAGTAGTGAAATGAAATTGAGAAAATGACTCCCCGACTGTTGGAAATCTCTCACAGCAGGTCCCTCGTTGGTTGGAGGAAGTCCGTACCTTACCCGATTGTTGAAGAATGTCTAAGTTAAATACAGCAATGATTTACTACATGACTTCATGTTTAATCGATTAAACCGGGTATATAATGGAAGTTTAGTTCACAGTAAACATTATCATCAGGATACGTAAAAGTCACCCTCACATCGTTTCCTGCGTAAGTTTTTTCTCATTACCGAGAGGTTTACTTACCCTATATTCTAGGAAAACAGACCCTCTTTATTGTAGGCCCCTTGTGATGGATTCGAATCACTTGGATTAAGGGTTTATCGATTTAAATTTTGATCACGCTAGCCCCGATTTCTCGATTACGGATCAATAGTAAGAGAGATAATGAAAATAAATAAATACTTGTACAGCCTTAGCACTCTTTTGGTGCCTAGCTACAATGCCACTCGAAGAAAGCTTTAGGGCTGGGATACTATCAGGTTACCTAAACCTAGCCAGGATCAGTCGAGATACATAAGTAGAGTTCGAACCCCGGACTTTCCGGTGAATAAATTGACGCTTTAACCACTCAGCCATCGCAAGCTGTCTCGAGTACGGAAGGTAAAGTGTGCTAGATGGAAAGATCTCTCATGCCGACAGCCAAAATCAACAAAAAGACAATCGAGATATTCAAATTTCCTGACAGTACTCATTTTATTAATATCACTTACTAACTTTCAACAAATATAACAAAATGAAATTTGCCCTCCCTTCTCTATCACGACTGTTTACACCGAATTACTTGTGTATTCGGTTGCTTTGCTCAATGTAACCGAGCCACAAGGATTCAAATTTGAACAAATTATCTGCGCCCCATTTATTTTGCTACGACAATGTAGTTTCCAAAAAGAACAACGCTGATTGTTTATTTTCTGAGACGTCGTTTTTTAGAATTCGGTCCAATGATGACCTTCAAAAACGTGCGCTTTTTCTAGTTGTTCCCAATAGAAAGCATTCTTTCTGCCTGCTTTTTATAACAGATGTTCTTCCTGATTCGGAGCGGTACAAAATGTATTTTTCTGACCCCTAAAAACCCGAATGTGGTCATAAGTCTGCTTATGCGAAAAATATGCTTTTACTATAGAAGTCAGGTTTAAAAAACTTTTGAGATATTTATTATCTGAAGTAAATCATTAACTAGAGTGACCGCGATATCCGTCTCATTAATTACTTTTCGATCTTTTCCCCAAGTAATGATCCACTGTCATGCGTATGTAAGTAACTGAACGTAAAAAAATTTCAGACCATGAGGAGGGGGATTTTTACCCCACGTTGCACGTCCACGGTTGTTGCATTGGTAATACCCATCGGAAAGCAAAAATTTCCTTTTCTATGCCTGTCTGTACACGAACAAAATTCTCGATCTGTTTATTGATTCCGGGTTTAGCGAGTAGGTGTTTTTTAGGATGCAGTGCGGACTATTTGTTTCCGGCATGATCAAGTTCTTGACTGGTTCATTTTTGGCCCGGATATTTCGCGCGGTTGTTTGAAAAAAACCGTGGCCAGACAAAGTTAAAATTGTGCTGCCTTTTTTGAAGTTATTGAAGTTAGGGATAGGAATTTCATACCTCAAATGGGATATCCATCAAGAATACATAAGAGTACGGAAGAATTTCCTTTGATCGAAATGAGAACGATACTTTCTGACATCTGTGATCGCTTATTTGTAGCTCAAACGACTAAACAGTTTTTCAAACTCATACCGTCGAGGCAAATCCCAGGGCCATTCCAGCATCAGGCTGCAGACAGTCACGTGCCTTTCACTATAAAGCCTGAAAAGTTCTGAGCCACAGCATCGATCCGATCATATACTTCGATTTGAAAAAGTCATTGGATTTGTGACGACCAGATCGGTTTTGATAATGTGCTATTTTCGACCAGTGAGCGTCCTCCGTTTACACCGGTCTATCGGTTGGCTGATTGCGAACTGTAACCTATGGAATCGGGTGTGAAATTAGCGAGTCTCTCCTTTTCCGACCACAGGACAATAGGCTTCGGTTTCATAGAGCATCCAGCATTTGTTTCGTTTCCAATGCATTCCACAACGAACCCGCCTTGAGTTGTTCATGCGCCTGGTGGACAGTCAACACATGTGGTGTTTATCCCAAGCAAAGCTGCAGGAAATCAGAATAGGAATGGAACTAACTGACCAAGCCACTAGTTATCTTCTCAGTCAGTGTCACCTGACGAAAAATATCTGTTTAAATACCGTAAAACAAGTAAACTGGGCCACCTAGTGACCACTGGGTGTAAGTGTTCCTGATTGGTTGAAGGAAAGCGCTTGGCTAGGTGAAAAATGTAGAAAAATTGGGTCTGCTAAAATCATTTTCTTCAACGAGCTAACTGGAACTTGAAAGGTTATCTACTTCGATGGCAGTCCTGATTTCCTCTTCGAGTTGAGGGACTGGTGCAGTCATATCGTAAAATCAGGCCTTCAGAATCTGGAAATCGGCTTTGTCGAATATATCACGTGGAGTACCCGCATATAATTCTTATTACCTTATTAATTTTATGGTTTTTCGATAAAAACGATAACAACGGACACTAGCCTACCCGACAAACGTTTCGCGACTAACGTTATCCGGAACAGTGTCCTGCATCACCATCATCTTCAGCTGTAAAAACCGCGTACTTGCCGTGCAGTGGTTATAGCTGCCGCAGTTCCTTTCGCCGATGATTTGGGGAGGTGGGTAGATGGCTACGCATTGGAGGCGGTAACTGATACAATTGATGCGTAAATACGGAGGAGTCTGGGGGCTTTTCATTGGAGGTGGAGTGGAACGGAAGGCAATAGCCTGGATTCGCAAGCGCCATTGAGGGTGCGACCGACCATGTCGGACAATGTCACTTACCATTGGTGCTTACCATGTCGGGGTCCCCATCCAGGGAGACGGCAATGATCAGTGCAGCTGAGTTTGCTGACATACTTGCTTTCATACTTCTCTGCTAAGTTATTGTTTGACTTGACTCGTTTCCACCCACAGCGTCACGCATACACTGACGCCGATATAATTCCCGACGAAAATCATGAATTATACCAATCGCCAAATTCAGAGAAATCCTTGTGTCCATCACTGAAACATTAATTCAAAGCGTTATTCGACTACGATCAGCGACTTTCAGGTAATGAACACTCAAAGTCACTCTCCCAGTTATCATTAGAACTTCTATTGTAGTCTATTATGGACATCTCACGTCTGTTCAGTTCAATGGTTAAAAAATTGCGGAATTTCCGCTCGTCTTTCACTTAGGTTGTTGACTGAATTCTTGGGTTGATGGAGACATTACTAACTCAGCTGAGGTTTGAAAAGTGATTTCGTCTTCCGCCTACGTTCCTCATTTATTGCTTGTGATACATAGAATGGGTGGTGGGTATGAGACCGTCAACCGAAAGGATGTGTTTGCTTCACCCGATTTTGTTTCATACGATTAATGGTTCATTCTTCTTCCGGTGCCTGCAGAGTGTCTGCTCAACGTGGACGGTGTTCGGCTAATGTAGAACAGCACAACCCTACCCCACGACTGGTGAGAAAAAAATTGACTATAAACCGTTAGTCATTAAATAAATTCTGACGTGCAGGTCGTCAGACTGAACGTGTACGGAAATACCAGCACATAAAAACCTTCTACTCATATAGATACCACAGTTCTGCTTACTGTTAGTACCCAGTTCAAATCTTCAAAAGCATATTTATACCAACTTTCCAGTCGGATCGAATTCCAGGCAGTACCATCAAAACTTTTCATGATGATACAAGAATCGGCACACCCATACCGCATACTGGCTGTCCGAAAGCCCAAGAATATGCTGATTCGGGAACATCACGGTCGTTCACTTCGCTTACGCACTCCTGTATCTTAGAGTCAGATAGGTAGATCTGATCAGGCAACCCGTCCAATTTTCGGAGCCGATGTGGTCATTCGGCTATTTAGTGGTGGGCTGGTTGTTAGCGCGACCGACGTAACCAGGAGAACCAGAGTACGCATCTAGTTCCGTTGCTCACCTGAATGATTTCATTGAGAACACTCTCACATTCACGCTACTTGAGGCTTGGATACACGTTGGTGTTTTGATTACACATCGGTAAAATATCGATCCAGCAGCTGTTCGACTGGTTTGGGGGATTTAAAAATTAAGCGTCATTGTGTGACTCGGCAAGCAGGTGCTTTCTTGTTTCGCTTTGTTTAGGATAGCCTCCTAGCCTGAGTATTAATCAGCCAGCATTCAGATGACGCATGTCGAAAGCAAGTTGCAGTAATATCATGTCTTGGGTTGTTTGTTCTACGATTGTCCTGTATGCATCAAGTGAGGTTTGTTTTCATGATGAGAACCAATAATGGACAGCTGAGTTTGAAGTGTTAAAAAATCAAACCCAAACATCCTGTTAGCCATTCGCAGATAGTTTGATTACACGTGGAAACTCATCATTGCCGAATATATTATGTCAACAATCGACAGCTAAAGGATCGACTAGTGAGCACTACTCAGGTGCAACCACCAGCTGTCAGCTTTATTAGCCACGAAGTTTGATTTTGGCCGTTGCGCGTGTGCACACTATGCTGCATAAAAAACCAGTATGCAGATTGATTTATTTGCATACAGCAGCAGGTGAGTCTCAGAAAATATTGGTCGATAACCAGTCTTGCTGGCGCATTGGTCGTGCACTTTTATGCAGCTGACTATATCTGCTATCCGCTTTTCGGCTGTCGGCCGAAGACCCAAATGCGGACATTTTCCTAAATGACCATCGTCTTGAAACTGTTAGTTGACTACATTTCAGTAACACAAAGTGTTTACTTTTGACAACTTTTGCAACCCAGCGTCAAAAAGCCCGGGTTGCCAATGTACGCTAGAGACTGGCGTGTCCTGAAGGTAGACAGCCTTTTGGTGCAGATGGAATCTGTCCACTGGGCTCACCTGATTGGCCCATTAAGGACAGGCACACCAAAGCAAAGATACAATAGCCGGAAACTGTCGGCTTTTAGATTGAGGTCCCTCAAGCACCTTTGCCAGTTACAAAAACGCTGCCAAAGTTTTCCTCCCCATAACCCTATCTGTATAAGAATATTTTTCTGTTTTTCTCCCTCCGGAGGCGGATTATTAGCCTCTATTCAAATCGCACTTGTTTGAGTGGTTCTCACTCAATTCCTACTCAGAGATGAACTAAGCTCAGAGGAACTTTAGGCTTTTGATGGGGCCCAGATTTGAAGTCCGCGTCATTCGGTTATTCCACTGGCGTGCGCTGGGCACACCTGAACAGGAATGCATGTTCACACTCGGATGACACGGTGATATTGTGAACTATAACCTGGTTCCCCGTTTAGATTGCATCACGAAACTTAATACGGAGTTTCGATAGTACTCATAAGGTCGCTGAAAGCTCTGGACAGCCCGATACTACCATTTTGAGGGCTCATCAGGTCCCCATCAACGTTATTCCCCACTTTAACACCCAGTATTTGGTCTCCCGCGATACATAGGCATTTGCAGTTTAAATTGTTGAGGACAGGGTGCTCAACTAAATCTCATCTGAATCTCTCATTTATAATGCACCCCAGCTTAATCTATTCGAGATGTCAAAGTACATTTTCTTGATACGACACTACTTATAAGCTATCCGCTACAGTTTCCCCTTCTGGGGGTTCATTATTCAAGCCTAGTCTTCAAAACCCGATCATTTTCAAGTGTCTAGAGTTTCCATTGTCTGTAACCCACCTGGATATCAATCCGCCGGAAACGTGAGGCAATCCTTGTGCAACCCGGTTCCGATGAATAGTATTAAAAACGAGGGATACAAGTGAAATTGGGATTAGTCTCCTATCAAATTCTAGTACAGTAACAAATGTCAGAGGAGTTGTAAAATTTACTCACTTTTTAAATTCACATCTCACTTTGAGCTGTCCTCCTGATATAGGTATTCCACTGAGTCCATACGTAGACTGTTCATTAGGACCGCTCAGAACTATAGACGTAATATATTACTCACAAAGTTGCTGAAAATCCTTTGACAGCCCAAGATCGGTTTCGCTCTTCTTGGGGCTCATCAGATAGGCGCAGTTCCCGAGTTTCCGTCAACCCGGTGTTCTGGTTCAACCAAAATTGCACGAACTTAGCGAAGTACACTTACTTGCAAACAAATTTGGTTTTGCGGTAGACTCATCTGGAACCCAGCTGATTCTCTCGTTCGCGATGTTTCCAGGCAAATGAATGTGCTACACCAGGCCGCCTAATGTTTCAGTTGGTACGATATTCGAGATATCGCCTTACACTGTATGGACCTAAGGACTACTCACAAGGTTGCTGAAAACGAGGGATTCAGCTGGGTTCCAGGTGAGTCTCCCGTCAAAACCAAATAAGTATGCAGATGAGTGTATAAGCCGAACGTTCAAACTTACTTTTAGGTAGTTGGACAAAACTGGTATTTCTATCAACAATGACTGTGATGCCTAACGTCCGATTTCTGCCCACAGAACGGTTCGCGTAGCTCCAAGACAGGCCGCGGTCAATGTAACCCGAGGAAAAATTGCTAAAATGTTGACAGATACACTCATTTGCATGTTAATTTGGTTTTGAAGGGGGGCGAATCACCTGAAACACAGCCGAATCCTTCGTTTATGAAGTTCCTAAGCCATATCTTGAATATCGTACCAAATGAAACATGAGTCGGCCTGGTACAACACATTCAGTTGCTTAGAAACATCATAAACTAGAGGTTCAGCTGGGTTCCAGGTGAGTCTCTTGCAAAAACCAAATTTGTTTGCAAATGAGTGTATTTCGCTAATTAAGTTTAATTTGGGTTCAAGTAGAACATAAGGTTGGGGGGAACTCGGGGCTGCGCCCTACTGGTGAGCTCGAATTGGAAGCGTGAAACCGGTCGTGGGCTGTCGGAGGATTTTCAGCAACCTTATGAGTAGTGTCTTACGTCTACACGAAAGCGTTGGTTTTGTGGGTATTTTTTGTCCAGTGCCACAGATGGATACCCTACAGATCTTTATTCATGTGACTGTTTCAGGTAAACACACAAAATGAGTCACATTGCGAACTCAACAAGCATCCTCCCCAGTGCTCGGAGGCAAGCACGCACTCACCCAAATTCTGCCGGTAGTTCAACAACCACGTCTGTTTCTGCAAGTTATTTCGATAGTGATGTCGATCAACTCATGGTGAACAACACACCCGAAGCGACCAGGTACAAACGTGTCCTTGGAAAGAAACTTCGTGCTCGTCTAAAGGACTTGATTAAATCCTCAAATAAAAAACCAGGAAAATTTGGAAGCAATTCAAATGTGGACGCTCAGTCGACGCCTGAACTGGTCTCTGTAGCTGAGAGACTATCAGATCGAAATTTGGAAACTGTGGAATACTACTCAATTCCACCAATACCGCATTTGCAGCACGATGCAATACAAACTGAGGATGTTCAGGATGAACCAAAGTACATTGGAACCCGAGATACGACAAAATCCTCCGCAAAAGCTTTCCCGAATGCCATGTTTGGAAACCATGCGGTGCATCCTCGCGCACGTAAGCATACACTTACGACTTTGGATGAAGTTGAACCTCACGCAAGTCCATACTACCAACATCACCATTTGCCTCTGGTGGAAAAGTATGCGAACAACGTCCAAATTCCACAAACAGCTAGTCGACATCACCATCATCATAAACATCATTACTTCAAGACGCACCGCAAAGTTGATGGCGAAAAGCTTGACAAGGACACTGTCTCCCCCAAGTCCAAAGAATCATACAAGGCGGAAGGGGGCCCCAGTAGAGCGGTGAGTACTTGGTATTGATTTGTTTATCCAATCTTTTGTGATGATGCTAACTCATTGTTGTATAAATCTGAGATAAGCGTCCAAAACTCCAAGTTGCTAACTGCCAAGTAATACATAGTGCAGTGAGCTATACTGTGTCCGAAAGTGTTATTGATTTTCTGCATGGTCTCAAACCCAACAGTCCAATCGAGTCGCAGTTCTCTAAAGCTCGTGCACAGTCATTTCAGGCGCACCCTGAATGGAATTATCAGAATTGATAAAATTTGTCGAACCAAAAATCCAGTTTCTCTGTTCGTCCTCTTGTATGCAGGTAGGTCGCACTTCTGAAGTTGTTCCGAAAACCTATCACAAACACTCCCGTCGCCAATGACGTGTGTGCTGTTTCTTCTTTAGCGAGAGTTACATACAATATGATCATTGCTAGAGGAACTTAGACCATTTTGAGTGGAAGTGAATGTCAATTATCTCCTTAAAAATCAGTAAGACACACCCCAATTACTTCAGCCCTGTTTGTCCGTAGGTAATGGTATGTGCTCGATTCTGTCTCGTTGAACCGACAAACCGTTTCAAGGTTTCTTTTTTTAAGCGGATAAAATGTGGCATAAAAATTTGTCAATTGTCTGCTGGTAGGAAAGATGTGATGCATTACAAAACCTTTTAGGTTTGATTATTATACATTGGTTGTGAACCAAGGTCCGGAGTGTCTGCGTTTTCATCTGCGCGCATCCATGTTAAGAAAAAACGGTTATTCGACTGGCATGAATGCCGAGACGCTTTTTTGTGGGGCTTTACGTGTTGGGGTACGACTGTTTCCAACGCCATGACGGCAAACGAGATGGAAAAGTCCGCTGTTGTAGTTGATATTGTATTCACTACCCCTACACATGGCAAAAATAGGCGAGGTTACAATGATCACATAGACAGCCAATTAGTGCCCTACATCTGCGGGTTTTCGCTCCCAGTCAAATCAAATGTCCGACGGCCTATAACCGTGTTCAGTGGGCGATCGTCCTTGGAATAGTATCTTTTGATTGGCTGTCACCAAACTTCGCTGCTAACACACCATTATTGGTAAGTTCAAACTGCATCCACGGCAAGGCATACGATAAGCCTGCTCGCTGGATTTTATCGATCCCCCAGATTGTAGTTTGCACCATGGCTGCCCACTGTGTTCCAAACTCGGTGGCGCCGTCTTAATAACCATGGCAAAAGCTGACGTAGTTGCATGTGGTTTTTCCCTGCTTCCACCTTACAGTGTGGACACGTTTATTTGGAAACATCAATATTTACAGCATATGTTTTTTGACGCGGAAGAACATGGTGTTTCTAATATCTCATTATTAAAATGTGCAAAGTTTTACTGTCTAAGCACTTCGCATCATGAATTATGTGTTTTCTTCTGCTTTCGCCTGACTGTACAGAAGTAGGGAAAGAATGAAATCATCATAGACGTAATACGCTACTCATAAGGTTGCTGAAAACCGTTCGACAGCCCACAACGGGTTTCACCCTTCCACTTCGGGCTTATTAGGCAGGCACAATCTCCATCAAATTTGTGTTCTGCTTGAACCCAAAGTGCACGAAATATGACCTATACACTCACCTGCATACCAGTTTGGTTTTGTCGGGAGAGTCACCTTGAACCCTGCCGAATCTCTCGTTTATGAAGGTCTTAAGCGATATCTTGACTATCGTACCAACTGAAACATGAGGCAGCCTGGTGCAACACGTACAATTGCAAAAGAGCATCATAAACGAGAGATTCAGCTGGGTTCCAGGTGACGTCAAAACCAAATTGGTATGCAGATGAGTGTATAAGTCGAAGAGAATCCTCCTCTCATCTTCAGAATTATACGTGATGTTGACATAAAAAATAAACTGTACAGTAAATGGCATAAAGAAGTCTTTCAAGTGAATTAGGAAGGTGGAGGTTGTTTTATCACTGAATGGAGAAAAACTGTGTTCGAACTTGAGTCTTATTAACTGAACTGTCCTGGTTTTATACGATATTCCTCGAATGTTTTGCTTAGTTTCTGTCGTGGGAGGTTGCAGGATTCGTAGTGTTCATCCAACTCTGAATGTTTTGTATCTCTAATGAGCCGTCAGTTTTTGAGAAAGAACAGTAGCGAATCATGTTCCCAGTCAAAATCCACTGAATGTTCTCTTCGTAATATGTTTCTCACATATCGAACACTAACCAGAAGATAGTTTTATTGTACATCGTCCATTCTCTCCACTTTTTCGAAAGGCATTGTTCAATATGTCATCGTCTGGAAACGGTCACTACGATTTCATACCATACTTAACTAAGTTAGTGCATATTCTCCTCATACCAGTGCACAAACAGAGCATTGTGTAACGTGCTGTCCTCCCCAGTAAAACTCCACATGTAAGGGTCAACCCTACCGGCACAAACCAATAAGGCTGGTCCCTCTCTCAAGTGTCACTTACTGTGCACATGGCCAAGCGGACTCCACTTGCTTCGCCATATGCCATCACACCAGCTGCTGTCATGGCTCGCATGCTCAGCTTGACTTCCGTGTCCGTTATGTAGGTCACATCATGGCTGACGCGCAACCCCATCCAAGTGACTCATACTCTGATCGACAGCAGGGGCGGGCAACTAGTCCAATGGTGGTTTTTGAGTCCTGATCGCGCTCAAATGATTTGCGTCAAAAAGTTGAGAACCGGCACTCTGAAAGAAGAAAGCAGCGCAACTGAGAATTTAGACCATCAGGTCTCGAAACGGCAAAATAGTGGAAGGATGACTTGGTGCTTCCACGAATTCCCACCTTCATATGTTTCTCATATCGATGATGCTGGTGGGGGGATAATTTAAAGTCCTTATTTTTCTTCGTAAACTGCGGATTTGGAAGTAAAACGCGCCATTCCAGACACCCGGTAAATGCAAATGCTTCAGGTTGATGATTTTGCCACTTATTGGCACGTTGGTCACTTTTGAGCCAGACAGCTGAGCGCCAGCAAGCGAACTCGATCAAATTTGAACTTAAATTGTTCGAAAAGTTAGAAGTTAGTTAAAATTCACCAAAGTCTCTAGTTGGCTGGAAGAAAATTATTTATCATAGATTGATTTTTTACGATATCCTGAACTTAGCATGATGAAATGTCTTCTCAAAACCGAGTCAGCCCGGAATTGGTTGTCACCGTTACCCTGTCGCACGTGCCGTGGCGCACTCTGAGTGAATGTCCAATATCTAGAGCGCATTAGTTGACGCCCCCCTGGCGCTTCTCTCAACTAGACTGCGTACGGTCGCCAATGCATCATACAGTTTTGTGGTTAACCTGACTGCCTGTAAGTCGAATAAATATTCGCCTGGCGTACGGAACTTAGAGATGACACACAACTGCCCAAAAAAGCTGATCATTGAAAGGTACACATGTATTTCACTGTAGTGAGTTCAAAAGCGATTTTTGACCAAAGACCAAACTTCCAGGTGAGTTACCGGCACTGCGTAGGCAACTCAGCTGTTGATAGGCTATACGCTAAGCATAAATACGGAAGGGAGCTTTCTCTGTTGATATTGATCAGTGAATTTATTCGCGAATTAAGCCCAAGCACATTGAACAGTGTTGATCAAATGCTTACGGAACCGGCTTGCTCAAACTGTTTGCACCTACAGTATGTGGTGTCTTAACAGTACAAAAACGGTTGACTATGCCACCCTAGTAAGATATTGTGCAGTCGATTCCTACCTCAAAAGGTTTTTGCAGTAAACTGAAAAATATCACAAAAGTAATACCAGGTGTCGCACATCGTTCGCTAGAGAATTTCGAACGTCCTGAGAACATATCAATAGGGACCAATAACTTTTCTTCGTGAAAACCTGGCTGTTCTTCAGTATTCCAGTTTTTAAGAACCTTCTCTGTTTTCTAAGATTTTTGACTGAGTATACACAAGTGCTTGAATACTGACCGAATTGCCTGAATTGATGTTCAGAGATTCATCGACTCATCCACGGGTCGTCGCCGAGGAGTAATATCCACCAAACTGCAGCACGATGTCAAGTACCAACATTCCGCTGGGGACACTCAGTCGACGGTAGAGTAACGCAGCTGCATAGATGTTTTATCCCTATTGGGAATAATTAACAGTGCGGATCCAAAAAAACAGTTTGATTCGAACTGTCGACCTTCTGGCTAGTAGTCTGAACACTTAACGGTTCGGCCACAAGGGGTGATTAGCTCTCACTTAGACAGGATATAGCATCACTCACCACACAGTCCTCTCCACGTGGTCACGTGCTGACGGCTTCTCAGGTGAAAGGTTCAATCATCGAATGGATTGCCCTTCCTCTTGAGTTATATGTGAGTTGTTAAGCTTAGCAACCAGGATTGCTTGCGTGTTTTTTTCGGCCACTCAGACCCCATTGATCCCAATGTGTTTATGCCTGCTTCATGTATACACTAGAATGTAAGGGGTTACATGGAATTTCAAAGGCTTGGTAAACAGTCGGTGGATTTGTTGCTGGGCTACCTTTCGCTTCTGACACAAATGCTTCGTCAGGTAAGGTTGACCGAATTTCAAGGCAGTCGGAGAATCAATCTGTGAGATTTCTTATGACTAGCCGACTTGATCGGTGCTGGGTGTCGGTCCTGAATTCCTCTTTGTTGGTCAGTGGGAATGACTAACACTTACGATAAATCGGTCAGGGGGATTGTCTTCACGTTGAATCCGAATTTTGTGACCTTGTTTATCCAGCTTAGGACACCTTAATGGAACATTCTGTGTCATTCACAGATTTTGTTTTTGCTTCGGGGTGTGTCCGGACAATTGGATTGGAGGCGATCTCACTGATAACCGCACACCGCCTCGTATCATCTCGGTTGATTTAAAACGCGTTTGCCATTTCAACGCCCTCTATCCTATTCACGCTGGGATGTTTGGTGATTTTCACCACCTCGACCACCAGTCGCTGTATCTTATTCCTCGTCTGAAAATGTCCATATTTTCCAAGTCTATTCTGTGTCCAGTGTCCGGTGCATGTCCTGCCATCGCCGAGGCTTTGACTATCGCCTGATATTCATCTGCGTTTCTCGGTGGTCCGTTAATGCATCGCTTATGCTCACCGATTCTGGTGTGTAATTCCATGGCTGTCTGACCTATGTAAACTTTCATGCAATCGTTACATTTTTTCCCATACACACTACCTAGTCCTATCAAGCCGAACACGATCCTTCAACTATACCAACACCCAGCGTAAAGTCTTTCCTTCCTGGAATGTGATTCTAATGTTAGCCGTCTTTAGTACCCTTCTAATGACTTCAGATGTCCCTGTTTTGTATGTGATAACATACAGGTTTAGCCCATATCTTTTCCGGATTTTTGAGCAAACACTGGATCGTGATATGTGGAATTCCATTTCTCAACGACTGAAAAGCATGTTGTGTTTTTTTTGCTGGAATCAACAGATCATTTCACGCTCACCTGATGTCCTCCACTGAAGGCGGAACATAGTAGACTGTCCAATGGCTAACCTTTCAGAGTGCAATAACCCCTTGGAGGACCACGTGACCACTTGATGGGGATCCCGTGATTAAAAGATGATTGATGCTATATCCTGTTCATGTGCGAGTCGATCACACAGCTGATCAACCGCTTGCGGCCGAAAGGTCGCGGGTTCGAAACTCACCAAGTTTCGTGAGATGTCTAATGGCCAATAGGGATGAAACAGCTTCTCTGCTTTTAAGCATAGACTGGCTTTACTTAGAGGAAGGAATCTCAATTGAAAATTAAGAAATCTCCCCACACTGGCACAAACGTCTTGCTGCTGTTTGTACATTCTGATGGTGGCCCGGTGAATTTAAATAGTTCGAAAATTTAGAAAACAAGTATGGACTTGCGCGTGTGGATCATCCCTTACACCCTAATATGGTAATTACTCACCATGATCAGAAAACGTCACAAAAAGAAACGAGCTTTTTGGCCTCTCCTAGGTGGTGATCCTTCTTTGGGAGAGAGTGACACTGGAGCTGACGAAGGGTGTGATTTCGCTCACTCTGAAGGAGCTGTCTAGCCAAGGGAAGTCTCCACGACCAAGGACTATTGTAGTTAGTGGTTCAACGAGTTAGACCGAAACCGCCTGACCACAGTACCGCAAAGTGACACGTTTGAGACAAACATGTGCCATGGCTAAGCAGACCGTGACCACTTGCATATTCTAGCACGTCGTCTGAGTGTGACAGCATCTTTCGCTTCTGTGCAGTGCGTGCTACAGCACCTAATCGCGTAAGAACTAGATAATCCGTTGTTGTATTCCAGTTCCAAGGTCGAGTTCGGTGTGAGATTCATTATAAATCTATCACATGACTTGCACCTGATACAACCCTGTAATTGTGCAAAAATTTCGTCCAGTTCAAACACAACCTCTTATGGAAAATTGTTCGGTGGAATTTTCCAAAGTGAACTTGCAAACTAGATTACTGGTTGATTATTAAGTACCATATAAAGTGATATTTAGTATAAAACTTAATCGGATGCATGGCTTAAAAGGTAATGTGCGCGTGTGTTTGAAGGTGTCTTGGGCAGGCAGCACATGAATTAGGTGCAACTCGGTAAACCTTTTGCTTTTCTCTCGCACACCAATACCCGGGCGTGTAGATTGGACGGGATCATTCCGGTTTCTTTACAGGAACACTGAGTGAACCTGTTATAGCTTACTGCTGTCCCAGCTCCAGTGCCCTAGTGCCGGAAAAAGACACGCCACCAAGGAACACGAAAGCTTTATTGCGAACAAGCTGGTGCAACAGTCACAGGGAACCTCGCGCTATTTGAAGTTCACTTTCATCGATCCAGGCTGTTGCTGACCTGACTGACTGATTGATTGATTGATTGATTGATTGATTGATTGATTGATTGATTGATTGATTGATTGATTGATTGATTGATTGACTGGCCTGGATGCTTGCCGACTTCCCTATGGAGATTTTGGTGAAGTTTTAGGGTCTCCGTGGATTCCGGGCATTGTTTTTTTTTCAAGAATCTTACCTTCCTGACAGAACCAATCAACTGATAGGTACTTAGCTAGAAATCTTAAATAGAGACGAACAGGTGAAGTACTATCAGCCATCAACATTCTAATTTCTTGGTTCGTCAACACCGCTGCAGTTTTTTAGACAGAAGTCGTGATGAACATATCACAAGCGGCCTAATACTGAACAGTTTTCACCAGACAGTAACCAGGTAGGGATTAACGTAGAATTGCTAATGCAAGCCGGTTTTCCAGTTCCTTCTTTTTGAATTTTTGATTTAACGGTTTAGTTGTAACATGAAACAAATAAAAACCTTCAAAGGTGAATGAACATTATGTAAATCTTGAAAAAAGCGGTCTAACTCAAAACCCTGTGGGGAGGATTTACCACCTGGAAGGGACCTTTTCATTCATGGTCTGTTGTGCAGCGTGAGGCTACCATCGAGAAGAAACTGAACACCTCATCTGTACAGGCAGCCTTCCTTGGGACACTCCAGTTTCGACAGTTGTCACCGTGCCTTCGTGGTTGCCATTGTCTAATGATCCAAGCAGCGTGGGATGAAACGCTAGGTAGCAGTTGTGACTCACCACCCGTGGTCATTTGCCCTTGGGTCACCGTTCGGCTCATTGAGCTATATCACAAAGTGGGCAACACGTGACCTTGAGATGAATTTTTAAAAACCTGACAACCAGTCTCAGTTGGTCTGATGCTAGGTTGGGCTATTGATGACGCATCAGAGCTCCGGTTTGGGGAAATGTATCTTCATTCAACATTTTTTCACACAATTGAATGGCTTTCCTAAATCTTTCCAGGGTTCGAGCCCGCAATTTCTTCTTGTTTTCTTCAACAGTCTGTAAACAATGGAAACTTTACTAGACTGCCACGCTTGTAGTATTAACGATAGAAAGGACTTTTTGTGTTAAACAGCTGGTTCGGGAACTCTCCGAAATCATCCGAGTTTTGAAATTACTAGACCTGAGTTGTAATGTGCCACAGGAACAGCAGTTATTTGGTTGAAAATCAAACGAATTAGCTGTCTAATCAAACTGCGACAAAAATCAATTAGTACGCACTCGTGAACTTATTAGTCGAGTCAGAATGAAGACAACCCGTCACGTGACCAGTAGAAGGATAACTGGATCTCCACACAAAGTTGGTATGCGATAGTCTAGTTGAGTGGAGATGAACGCAGTGTTGCTGTAGACCGGAGAAAATAAAATCACCAGGTACGCACTCAGATGTTTCCCCTGTGACCATTAGTAGATGTAAACGAATGGATGCTTATCACTGAAGTGCCGGCGTCATCCGTCAGCTATGCTGGGTATCGGTATGGTAGCGCATCTGTATTCGAATTCCCGGACTCCGCGCAAAGAGACGACTCGAGACGACTCCTGTTTGGATACGATAAGTTCACGTGACTGTAGGGGCCTACATCACATCCGTTTGGGACACTTATTGAAAGCTCGGGAGACAGACTTGTCACCAGAACCCTCAGTTAATTGTATTTCTTTGCTGAAACGGACGGTGCCGCTGGAGCTGGAGCGGCAATCTTTCCGTCCTAATGAACGTTCTCTCCGAAAAAACTTCCCTTCTGAAGGGAAGTCACCGTGTATCCAATGCATCGTGCGTGCCATTTTTTGCTTTGCTGATATTCGCCTACTTGCTAACAGAAAGGTATCTATCAACTTGGGAGTTCAGTTCCCACAGGCAGAAACTTACCTGAGATGAAGTCGGTTTTGTTATAGAGTAATTTTGACATGAACGTTTTAGCTGCACAATATTAGTTGCGCGATATTTTGTACACGTGGTAAGAAACAGCATGTTCCACATTCATTCCACTCAATTCCAAAACCCGCTGTGCTTTTCTCAATCTGTTTTGGTGACCAATGGACACTAGTTTGTCGGCGCAATGCATCTTATACTGTTTTACGCCTATGAAACACGGCCACCATTGTGCTTTGAAGAAAAAGGGGGATCGGCTTGCTTGCTTGTTACCATCACAACCTTTGAGAGACTGTACCTGTGTCGTGGGAACGCCGCGTCAGTTATACTGAAGTGTGACAAATGACTTTTCGGCGACAAGTCCGGTACCCGTCCACCTGTTGATGCGGGATGACTGAACCAACAATTTTGTGTGCTTTGATTGTCTGTCCGTTTGCTGAAGCTCGCTCTGACTAGAGTAATGCACTCCTTCTAGAAAGTGTCGTAAGAAATGAAAAGTTAGACAGCTTTGTGCAGTACATTCAGTTGGAGAAGAACATCATAAACGACAAATTCAGCTGGATTCAGTTGAATCTCCGGTCAAAAGTGAATTAATGTGCAAATGAGTGTATTTTGCAAACTCCGTCCAATTTGGGTTCAAGTAGAACATAAAGCTGACGGGAACGCAGTGACTGTCCCCACCTGAAGAGCCCACGAAAAAGGGCGAAACTGGTTATGAACTGTCGAGAGTTTTCAGCAACCTTATGAGTAGCGTGCTCCGTCTAGACAAATCCCTTAGCCTAGTTGATTCAAGCTGCCTTCAAGGTTTGGTTTAACAGAGGTTTTACCCAATAATGACTACCCACCCTCATCACCGATACAGCAGTGTACGGTGTTTACTGGCGCTGTCGCGTCCACTCTCTTATCAGTAATTCATAATCCCCGTATTTTCTCTTCCTCACTTTATGCACGTTCATTAATTCCATCGTCATCTTGCGTCATCGGCGTCCAAATGCTATGACAACCCCAGCCAATATAAAGTTGTACACAGTTTGTTGCTGTTAGTCACGATAGCCCAAATGAGTGACGCGCAAAATCACAAGCCAAGGATTATGAAGTTTTGCAATTTATCAATAAAACATGTTATGAAAAAATCTATGTGAAAGGGATGCATACCTCGAAGCATGGAGATTTACGTCTAAATTGTTGTGTAGGTTGTGGCGAATTCAGTGGAAACCTTCAAATGTCACAAAAATGCCGTAGAAACAGTATACTCGGAGAGAATGGATTTGATTTAGTGACAAACATGTGCGCGTCACAGTTGGCAACACAAATGTTGAGAAAGCGCGTTTACAAAGCTCGCAACAACAACCCAAGGATAAAAATTCGTGAAGAATTAAGGGTAAGTACCGCATCTGTGAGGTGGACACAAATAAAGAGCGACTTCAGGCACAAGGGGTCTGACTGGCAGAAAGGGTAGACTCCTTACGACAGGTTAATTGCCTTGTATCATACCGTACGGCAGTTGAACAGTCTATCATTAACAAAGTTGTCAGTAACTGGGTCAGAGCTACACAGCGGTAGTACAAATGTCGTCCTTTTGTCCAGTTTGATGGAAGTAAGCATTTTGCATGTACTTCACTAAATTTCGAATGCCTCAGCGAGAGTACAATACGTCTGGAATCCCTCCCTGATTCACCATTTCTGTGCTGGTCTCCAATGTGGTAGGCTTGTGCGTCAGCACTGTCTCTCAAGTGACAAACAGCCAGTAAATATGGTTCACTATCATAGCATTTCGAATGTAGTGAGGTTGACGCAGCCACTTAACGAATCAAAATGTATCTACTCGTCACTTCTGTTGTATTTTGTTTCCTCGGGCTGAGGTTGTATCTGTTTCCTCACCTCCACGATCGGGTTCTCGATAAAGCTTTTCCCCATTGGGGCAACTATTCTCTCAGTGAGTACCACATATGTACACATATGTTCCCGGCACACCCGATCTCAAACCGCTTTGGTTAGCGGACTTCCTGGAACTATCCCGTTGGTAATTACTATCGTAATAATAAAATATTGACAATCGAGAAGGAAGATGACGTTATTTACCATAATATGTAGGTTACCCTCAGGGATGATCATCGTAACCATCACTTCCCTACAGTAGGCTTGGTCTCGCCTAGATGAGGACCTCGAAAGCCTGATCAGTGATGACTTCGTAGCACGGCGGAAGTTGGCTGGCTGCGGCATGTGCACAGCCAGAAGTTGGCAGCTAATTGGAATCGTCATTGAGGCAAATAAAGCCCATCGTGTTGTAGCAGACGTCATGCACACGCACTAAAGCAGTGCTGTCTATTTGTAACATATTACTCATAAGGTTGCTGTAAACTCACGGACAGTCCACGACTGGTTTCGTCTTTCTCGGGGCTCATTAGGTAGACGCATTTCTCGGGTTTCCATCAACGTTATGTTCTACTTGAACCCGAATTGGACAGTTTTCGATAAATGCTCCTATTTGCAAACGAATTCTTTTTTTGACAAGGAACTCAAATGAATCAGTTGGTCATCATAGACGAGAAATTCAGCTGGATTCAGTTAAGTCTCTAGTCGAAACCGAATTCGTGTGTAACTGAGAGCAGTTGCCGAAAAAAGCATTGTTTTTCACCACATCCCTTGCTGCCGTCTTATATCCTATGGCACAGGGCCTTCTTTCCATTCCTAACTATTACGTTGGTTGCATGGCCCCACTACTTACTATCAGCGTATTCCTGTTGCTGATGATGATACTCGTGATGACGATTGTGTTTGTCCATCTACTCGGGGAACTTCTTTATGGAGGAAGACATTTAATACCCTATTTAGAGATTTCTCAGTGGTTAGAGCGCGGATCTACGGACTGTAAGGTCCGTGGTTCGAACCCGACCTCTGCATCTCGACTTCTTGGGCAACCTGGAAGTATCTCAGCCCTCATGCTTCCTTCAAGTGGCATGACAGCTAGACACAGAAAGGGTGTTACAGCTAAACGACTTTTTTACACTGTTCCAATAGGAGTACTGATGAACTGAAAGGTTATCCACTCCCCCCCCCCGTATTCACTCCACCTAAGCAACTTGGGAAAATATCAAGAATTCTGTTTTCCTTTCCGGTGCATCGGTTGGCATAAATGGCAATAAAGCTGTCTTTTTTCGTTCGTGACAATTCCTGCCACACTGTTTGGAAAAACGAAGCGTTATGTGTTTTTTTGCCTTTACTTAGCCGACTGTTACCAAGACAAAGGTAAATAACAGGTAGGCAATTCTTTGATTAGTTGCTGTGTGCAGTTTTGGTGTTGGTGAACACTGTTCACTCGCTTGATAGGTTCCTATTTCGGTTAATCTAAACAGACTAATACGTTTTTCAGTTGTCGATTTCTGAGACAAGTGTAAGGGGAACTCAAAATGTTTTGCACCCCATTATCAAACATCCCATGGGGATCCAATTACTTATGCAAACTAAATGAGTATGGTTTGTTTCCAAAGTCTTTTTACACCTTGCTCCCATAATGTTACTAAATCTCCGCTCCCTTTTTCCGTTATGAGTCTCGGCAACTACTAACCTCAGCAGATAAACCAACAGTGAATAAAACAAATCGAGTTACCTTAACGCAGTTCATTCCGACTTCGATAGACAATTTCGTTTTGTCGGTGTCCATAAATGTAGCAAAGCGGGCGAAAGCACTCAGCTGATACCCAAGAGACAATTTCCACAGCTCAGTCCCACCAAAACACAGGTAAAGCCTAATATGATATGAAACTGGGAATATTTGTACCAACGAATGTCTGTAAGAAAAACGAAAGTTCTTGTAATAAGTGTTTGGTAGCAATGGCTATCCAAAAAAGATTCATGATAAAAGATAATCAGTTGCCTGACGAAAGACTACTCACGAGGTTGCTGAAAACGTTCCAACTGCCAACGACTGGTCTCATCCTTTTTGTGCGATTATACTCAGTTGAAGAGCGCAACAACCGAGATATTCAGCTGGGCAGATTATTAGTCAGTGATTCTGTTTTGACGTGTTTTTGACTACCTCCTGCAAAAGAACTGAGTTTGAGATAGCTCAGTGGTGGGGGCGCAAACTTACTGACCGGAAGGTTCGGGGTTCGAACCCGACTGCGGCATCTCGACAGCTCCTGTCTAGGTTGGGTAACTTGGCTGTATCTCAAACCTCATGTTTATTTCGGGTGGCGTGGCCCCAAAACGGTGTTACATCTGAGCGAGTGACTAACTGACTGTTTTTTAAATGAGCGATCCCAAATAAATGGTTGCATCTGAATCAAGTCAAAATGTCTAGGACGTCAAAGGGAAGTTAAATCTGGAAACAGATGAGAAGGTGTACTGTGTACCACACTGAGGATCGGTCAAAACTAACACTTGTGTTTATGTGGCAGATTTCTCTCCAGTTCTTCCGCGGTTTGCAACTAACTCGCGCCGGAAACAGGGAGCATAGCAACACAGTTTATTCAGGGCTACTGTGACAGGTATTCAAAACAAACGTCAATTTTTTATACTTAAATTGCTCAGCCAAGCGGTTGCCACACAGGAATGGAATGGTGAACACGCCGGACGTGGGATACAACATGATATTTGGATTTTCCCAACCTAGCCAGCATAGTTTTACGTTTTCTCTATGGGAATTTGAATTTGCATTGTTCTATTGAGGCCAGTCACACAGTTTATATCACAATATTGCAGAACGATTTAACCGTTATCTGAACATGACTGTGGTTCACTTTTTGCCCCACAGTACAACTGTGGGAACTATGTTTATTTGCGCGTCCTTTACACAAAACACTTCGTTGTCTGACCTTTAGTGGCCTGAATAATTATGAGTATAGTGAGTACAACTCATGTTAAAGAGACAACCCATTGGAATTTCTATAGTTACGTGGGCGGTCGCCTAAAATTTAATGGTAGGTCATGCAGCTCCATGTTTCAGACGATTTGAAAAATTGAGTGTAGCACCTGATGTGAACTTGAACATAACCAGTCGAGGAGATTTGTTTCCTGATAACCGTTTCTTAGGCTAAATTCACTTCACAACCCGATGAATAATAGAACTTTCAAAACCGTATTAAAAGGTGTCTCTGAAAATCAGGCGATGCTATTCCTATGATAAGTTTTATCTGAGATACTGACTTTCAAGGCCGAGTACGTATTAATTCGGGAATCCCAGGGGTTCGGTCATTTGTACCGAATCTACCAGACCATGTTCATTTTTCGCTAAAGTCAACTTGTTTTTACCTGAATGGTTGCACACCGAAAACCTCTTCTTTGCTTTGTTGTTCACACACAGAGCTAAAAACAATTACTTCCATTAAGAATTTTGAACGCCAGTAAGAAGGGCGTTGGTGAGTGTGTACAGTTCGTACAGTCTCGTCAATGTCAAAGACAACTTGTGGAAGACGGGTTTCTTTAGGGTAAATTCATCCATGAAGGAAACTACTCACAAGGTTGCTGAAAACTCTTCGACAGCCCACGACCGGTTTCGCCCTTCTTGTGGCTCATCAGGTAGGCGCAGTCCCCGAGTTTCCGTCAACCTTATGTTCTACTTGAACCCAAATTGGACTGATTTCGACAAATACACTCATTTGCAAATCAATTTGGTTTTCACGGGAGACTCAAGTGAGTCTCTCGTTTATGATGTTCTTCAACTGAATGTGCTGCACACAGGCCGCCTCATGTTTCAGTTGGTACGATATTCGAGATATCGCAGTATATTTTCATGAAGGAAACTACTCACAAGGTTGCTGAAAACTCTTCGACAGCCCACGACCGGTTTCGCCCTTCTTGGGGCTCATCAGGTAAGCGCAGTCCCCGAGTTTCCGTCAACCTTATGTGTGCAGCACATTCAGTTGAAGAACATCATAAACGAGAGACTCACTTGAGTCTCCCGTGAAAACCAAATTGATTTGCAAATGAGTGTATTTGTCGTAAATTCATCCACTTTGGATTTTCTCGGCCTGCTTCTAACTGGATCAAGCGTGAGGCCAAATTGTGGTAACTAAACCAAGTAGCAGTTTGGTGGGAAGCCGTTCAATAAATGTTGACTCAGGTTCGGTTAAATACAGTAAGAGCCTTATTGCGAACAAGCGAGTGAGTGCAAAACGTGCAACGGCCTCACGCTATATATTGAGGGAGCGTTGTCTGACCTTGATCCAAGGCTGTCTCGCATGATCCAGGGTTGTCTGATCGGCATTTAGTGGAGTTTTAGGGTCTCAGTAGGTTTCGGGCATTCAAGGCTACTGTTCAGGAATCTGACCTTCCTGACACCTCCCCCTTTTGGCTTTTGAACGTAAGATTGTCAGCGCAGGTCAAGTTGAAAAGGATCCACCACTTTTCTGGCGCGACCGGTACGGCGTCTCGGTTGTAGCAGTGGATCTGTCTTGGGCGCTACATATCGCAGTCGCTATTGGTGCTAATCTTAAGAGATCAAAGGTTTCGAGCAACAGGTTGAGGTCTAGTAAGGGTTCTTCCACTTTTGGGATTTGGCTCTCAGTCGACCGTAGCTGATTGACATGCCGTTTCCATGTCAATGATCCTACCCGGACGCTATGAATCAACTTACCAATTCTTTTGAGGACGACTCCAACAGTCCAGTTTCGGTGCCCGGGGCGATAGCTCCTCACAAGCACACGGTTACCAGACCGGAAAGTTGATTTCCTTCCTGTCGGTGATTGAAATCACGTAAGTGTCTCACGAACACAGTCTCCTGGTCTTCCACGGAATCCGTAACGAGACAATTAGAAAGCGAGTTTTCGGTTGTGCAACGGGTACTTCCATTGAAGAATGTGTCCAGCACCAGAAGCTGCGTTGATTAGGCCATGTATTGTGCATGCCGAACCATCGTTTGTCGAAGAGAGTGCTGTTTCCCGTGCCCAATTCGGAGTGGCGGAAGCAGAGAGGTGGCCAACCCTTGACCTGGCAAAGGGTATGAAAGAGATTACGAAAGGTTTGGGTGCTGCCGATGCTACTTGCCTTCTAGAATGGCGATCACGTGATTCCCACTGCGTCTGGTTGGAGACGCTGCAAGATATGGCTACTAATCGATGTCAGTGGCGTTCGTGTTGTCAGTTTCTATCCAGAATGCCTGAGTGAGCAGGTGCCTCGGAATGATTGTGGCAGTCTAAAACCAAGTCCCTTCCCCGTCCACTTTTATTCCTTTCTTCAAAATAGGGCTTTCAAATAAATCACGGTTGTACGGTAGCGAAGCATCAGTGTTGAACACTAATGTTTTGCGGCCGATGATGATGATGATGATGATGATGATGATAAACATACACTTATGGGGGATATTGTTCCATATCAAGCCTCAGATGCCCGTTAGTCAATCAATAATCGATGTCTTCCTATCACCTATGAAGCTCGTGGGTGATCCAAGTCTAATTATCGTTTGAATCAAAGAACGCTTTGTAGGTTTGTAGGTTTGAAGCCCCAATACAGGCTTCCTTGCACACACAAAAACATTTTACAAAATGATGAAGAACTCACGTGCGCACCCGTTGAAGTGCTAACGCATCCCTTGAATCTTATTCTAAGGTTGGGTATTCTGATGAGGTGCAGTTTCGTTCTTCCAGAGCCTTACAGAGTAAGTCCAAAAAACGAAATCTTTAGTTATCCGGGTATTTTTAGTTGACAGGTTGACCAGTGAAATTTTTCCGACCATTCCACGTTCGGGTATCTACAACCTGTCAGATTAAACCGCTGCGTCAGTTGTCGAATGCCTGGCAGTCCTCAAAATAGAGAATGGATTTAGAGCACTTTTTAAAGGGTCTTTTTTTCTTGGGGTAAATCAGAACCACAGGTTTTCAACGTGGAAAGTTCCTGAAGTAAAAAAACTTATTTTTTCTATGACTATTGGCCCCTAAAATGTAAAGCTTGGGCTCATATTGAAACTATTCTGCTGTCAGAACAACAGTTTTCGATCAGTGTTCCTCCCACCTGTTTGGTCGATGCGCAATAAACGATATTGTTGCGTGGTATCGGTTAAATCTGATCGGAAGTTTTACGGCATCTCGACTACTCCTGTCTAGGATTAGGCGGTTCGGCAGTATCTCAGCTCTTGTGCCTCCTTCGGGTGACATGGCAGCTAGGCAGAGGAAGGGTGGTGTGACTGGACGGTCGTTATTGATCATTTATGGCTGTCACAGAAATGAATCTATTTTGAAGCGTTCACACTTCACGATTGTAAGAGAAGTTTAGAGACAAACGGATCTATCGCAGATTTGCCTGGCAATAACGTTATAGTTCAGTTTTGATTTTTGTGGAATCCGAGCAGAGCATATTCTGTTCTGTCACATGTACTTACTTTCTGGTGGTAGAGGTCATCAGATTTTTCTGTTCAATGCAGTGCTCCTCTTCCAGGCTGAACTGTACGTTTTAACTCATTCGCCTAATTTTGTCTGCAACATTCTCTGAGCTTAAACTGATTTGTCTGGTTTCCGGAAACAACATGCATACCATTCGTTCCTCCTGTCCTTCTCTGACAAGCTGACTCGGAGATGGCTGTCAATGTCTGTCTGACTATGCAGTCTTCAAAAGATTTATCACCATCGTTGATCACGGAATGAATCGTATTCACTTTTTCATCTTTCTGACAGTCTCTCATGCCCATCGATAGATCGGATGAAAGTATAAGCTGGAAATCAGACTACTACGATACTATGGTAAGAGCACTTGTGATAGGTACTCATTGGGTGCAGTCCTGTGCTTCTTTTAGAGAGAAGGGTTAGCGTAACCATCGACTTATGTTACCTCACTTCCTTGGCTTGCGTCTGTTATACCTGGTGTTTCAGTCTTCAGTCCACACCACGCGCGCCTCAAGTTAGTTCATCCATCAACCGGTTTGATAACTTACTTCCTGATTGGGCGAGTCCTCCCAGCCGAGCCTATGTCCCCTTCACACTATTGGTCGGTTGTCGTGTATCTTTATGTGCGTCAGTTTGGCAATACGGAACGCCCCCATATGGTGCGGTTTGATTCCGCCCAGGTGCATTCTATTCAGAAGTAACCCACATCGTAGCAGTTTACCATTCGGTCAAGTAAAACGCCACTTTTCAGGAGAGGTTGAGACCAGCTAGCAAATCTATTCACATCGTTCTCATCTCCACCATCCTTCTTCTGTTCTCTCCTTGCTAAAGCATAACATGCGGGAGGTAGTAGACTTCAGTTCCTCACCCACCGGAAATCAATCGCCATGGCTATCTCAGACTACCCGGAGATGTGAGCGTCGTTCGTTTCAAGGCGAGGGTGTTTACCTCTACTCAACGTTTGTAGGCTGGTATGAACAGCAACCATACCCGCAGTGCGGTTTACCTGACATCTCAAACGACTATCTATTAGCCGCCCTGGCCCTACTGAGCAGTGGTTTGTCTGTCAGATGACACCACGAATGCTCCAAACTTGCGGTACAATTCTTGGTTACTTATAAGTAGTTTCGATGGTTTCAGAAGTTTGCCAACACCGCACAACAAGATGCCTGCTGATCAAGTAATCTTTTGCTTCGGTTCCGGTCAGCAGATACAATCTTGTAGTTTTAAGCGAGTGGAGTGGCCTAAGTTTGCATCAGTTCAGATTAGTGGGAGGGGGTTGCCCGGGTTTGCCGGAACTGGCCATTCAGAAGCACCACGTCTGAACCCAAATAACCAATGTCAAACACGTTCGTTTTACCATCCCATTATTCCATTCAAACCGACATGTTCGTGGGTCAGCGCCATCTCGGTCAGCACTGGTTCTGTTATCGATCTCAATCTTGTATCCAGTTCATAACCTGCTTCTCGCCACTACTTAATGCTTTTTTAAATTTTTCGGTTATGCTTTCGTTTCCTCGACAGACTTCTGTGGTTTCCAAACTCAGCGGCTGTTGTGCAGTTTAACTGTTCTATCCTGACAACTGCGCCATGCGTGGTTGAGTCTAATGAAACGCAGGAGTGCAGATCGATTTCATCTGGTTTTGCATAAAGACTGCCAAATAGTGTTAATAATTCGTTTATGCAAATCGCACCATCTGAGAATAATACACTAGTATGCGTTTTGGGTTCAGTCCATCCTATTCGTGCTCTGATTGGTGGAGTACTCTGCATTCTGATTGGCTGAAGGGAATTAGGCTCGAGCTTCACACTTCCTTGCAGGTAGCTTGTAGGGAATAGAATTCCACCTCACACGGATCATTAAACATGTACCTGAACGGAATAATATAATGATGTGACTCAAAAAGATATGTCCGCTGAGAGCTCCACGGAGAAGATGGATGCAGTGTGCTCTCTCCGGTCTACGTCCCTCACCACTCGAATCGAGGCGGATTTCGAAAGACCCAGGGAAAAATGTCGAAAAACAGGAGTCACAAATTTAGAGGCACCGGATGTGGCACAGTTGGTTCGATCCACTTCCCGATTTAGCTGGGCTAGTCAACCAAATTCATTCGTCAGTTCTGTGAAACAACAAGCCACCTCTGTTTTCAACCAGTTCTATAGGCGAAAAAGGACGAGGCCACCCAGAAGCCCCTTGGCATCGCCATCATCCCCGCCTGAGGTACTCTCAAAATCAATGGAACATGTGATACCTTATGAGACGGAAAGTGGTGTAGCCACAGCTCCACATAGGCCTCAAAAGGGCATACTTACCAGAAAGACAAGTCTTGAACGACAACCCTGTCAATGCGAGCAAATTAACTTCACTAAAATAGGGTGCCAGATGCAAACGGATTTGTATGAACCCGATTCTGCCCTGGACCACACCAGCACATGTCATACCAAACGATACTCCTGTAGTCATGTGAAGTTTTCTGACGAACTTGGTCGACGTGAGCCGGAGGACATTGCGCGTTTGGAAAGAACGAGTGACAAATTACGAACTTCTTTACCGGTAAGTGGTGGTTCTTTTTTGTTATGCCACTGTGGTTTGTACTGATGGTTGACATTGATTTCTGGTGATAGAATCTGCCAAATGGTTTGGGCAAGCGTAGGGTTTGAGAAAAGATATGGAAGGGTGTCAAAAACGTTTCATGCTAGTCTGAGGCTCGATCTCTATGTATCTGTGGATGACTTTCGAAACCAAAAGAGAACTCAATGGGGACCCGACGCGAGAAACCGGTTTTCTTAAAAGACCCTCCTAGAAAGCCGTAGACCTGAAAGATGTCATTCTTTCCGGTTTTTTATAATTGTTTTTTCGATTTTTTTCTATTTTGCCTGGAAGCGAGGGAAAGAGGTGGTGGTTTCTTCTTGGGCTACAACTCAACAAGTGTCTCAACTTTCTTTAAAAAACTCTCAGACCTTAACGATAAATAGGCTTAAATTGTCAGATTAAGCATAGCCGTCTCACTAAGTTAGATGACACCAAAAATATTCTTAGGGTTGACTTTTCACAGATTAGGGACACTGCCGTAAATCTGTTTACGAAAAGCGCCCCAAAACCTTATGCTTGAGAGGACACGGTTAGCTTAAAAATCAATGACAGATTTAGAAAATCCGTTAGAGATTCATCACTGGTGGCTTCTTTCACAAACCTAATGGATTTCAATTATCGGGCTAAGTTACTTTCGTCTAGCGATCTTCACTCGATACAGGTGGTTGAAGTTTTTTTTTCGAGCACTTGTTTTCAGTGGATGCTCCATTCTTTGTTTCTTTAGGGCTTTAATTTATCCCCATTCCGACAAGGTGCGTTACATTTTCTTTCATTCGTTACGTCAGTTCAACTTTTTGTCATGTTGCACTCAACTTAATCATGGAAAGCTTTCGTCCTCCGAATGTTCATTTTTTAAGAAACTTTGGTTGTCACAGAGCATGACACTTCCAAAAGTTCTACTGGGTCGTTCAATGTCTCCACCCCCAAAAAGCGGTAGGTTGCCCTAAAATTTCAAATTCTCCCGGCAAACAAGGCGTGAACCGTGTGAATAACACAAATCACGTGATTTGACGCCAGTACACAGTGGTTTGAGGAAATCGATAATGTAACCATTAGTCATGGCCAAGCGCTGACTTACAGAACCTACGGGCTAATAAAACTCCATCTAAGATAGTCGGTATGACATCACGGTTTTGACATTATCGTAGACAGTACAATTTTACACAAGTTTGATCCGAATTTATCGATAATAACGGACGTGGCTGAATATCTTTTTGATGACCTACCAATGGTCTTTGAATGTCTACAGCCCCATCAGACCCGTCGATAGGGTTCATTTTGTGGTTTCACGAAGTTAATTGCAGGCGCCGTTGTGTTTCAGATTCAAAAACAAGCCTCACTTCGGTTCACTAGTGCTTTAGGTTCCTAATGGAATGTGCAAATATACGCATAGTTTCTTCGTCGGACAAATTTTGGTGTTCATGATGCCCACCCGAGAACAAAGCGGTGTCTTTGCTAGAACTTATGTCTTTCCTTGTAAAATTGCATTGGTCATTCCCGAGGGATGTACGTGATAACAAGCTTATTTCGACTGCTCTCATCCCAGAACAGGGAAAGATATGCACCGTCGATAATAGCTAGAGAGATGGGAGCCGATTCAGTAGTCCCCCTGTGCATGGACCAAACAGTGCATTCGTATCAGAGCAGTAGTAGAGGTTTTAACGTAAGAGCGATGTGAATATAAAATCACCGAATCGCACAGCCACTGTCGAACCTATAGAAGATCATTTTGAATAGATTTTGACGTTCTTCTAAATCAATAAAGATTTAGTGGAAAATTCATGCGAAAAATTCGTCGTTAGAATATATTGATGTGTTTACCTAATGGGGATTTCTGTATCAATAAAGCGTCCACGAGAAAGAAACTGTCGAACTAAAGGTGGCCAACGAACAAACCAGATGCGAGAAAATGAAATCACAACGCAAATCAGATTCCCAACTGACCAATCAATTTGTACGAAAACCACCTCGGGACCAACTAATTACTTTAGAGTCATTAGGTACTATTTACAAAATATATGAGTGAAGGAAGAGGAGAAAGAATTAAGCAACTCACTCCCGCACTGACGATACCATCTCGATAGTTGATGAAACGTTTCTAAGCTCGGCGAACAGACGAACAATCAACCAGTGCACCCGAGCAACATCATCACCGAAATTCTTTATGCAATTTTATCATAGTTGTAGTTCCTATCTCAGTCAACCTTCACATCAGTCAGAAATACGGATCACTTGACTTTTCGGAAAATATATTCAAATATAAGTGGATCTGTGACACTCCATTAAGGCGTATGTGCAAGGAGTATTGATCACCCATCGATCGGTCGGCCAAGTCTTTTGGAAATGTGCATTGATTGGGATCAAATCTGTCCGCGGTGAGGGGAGGGGATTCTGTTAACTGATTGTGTGTAACAGTTTACAGTAACAATTTAATCACTTCGCAGGTTTTTAAAGACCTCAACGTTCATCTAGGGGTCCACACGTGCCAATGAAAAAATGAATACAGTAATTCCCTCACGAAATACATACATTTTCAAGCTGTTGTCTTTTAGTGGATTACTTTCCCTGTGCGCATGCGTTAACACCCGTAGTCCTGCTGATTAGGAAGTGCCATGACTGCAAAATAGTGTAATGCCTTAATACTATAAATTACTTTTGTAGCCTACGAATTGAACCAAACTGCGGCTACTTTCATGAATGTCACGCACGCGAACAGTTCCAAATAATGATCAGGCTTCCTATTAGACAATCAAGTTTTGACTGGACTATTTGCCGCTCATTTTTGCTAGAGTTTGGTACTGTCTGAGACCACGTTTATCGACGAGCATTATGTTGGAAGTATCTTAGGTTATTTTCTGTGGTAAATAAAAGCATTTCGCTGGCAAAATTTTGCCCTGGTTACGTCATCCTCCATTCTATACTTTCTCAATATTTGAATTAAACTTATCGGGATGGTGTTGGACTGAAATAGTGCCTCCTTTCTAGGCTTTTGTTGTTCAGGATAGGTTTGTTCTGATACGTCATATTCGTCCCTCATGGGTTTCGCCAGACCACTATCAAACGTTTTTCATGGGAACAGGAGACAATCGTCTAACCGCAAAATGTAACAACTAAAAACCGGCTACATAACTTTTCCCACTAAATGTATCATAGGATCGAAGCATCGAAGTTTCACTGAGGTGGAGCGTACCACAAACTCGCATTTCAGTCGATCAGTCATTATGCCTGGTCTGGGGTCTGCGTGTTGTATAGCTGGAGAAAGACGATATAGCGTTACAGTAGAACATATTGAAGGGGGCCGTCTGCCGGTGCAAGTAACAAGGTCTGAACAAGAACACAGTGAGGAAAATTACTGTTTTCAGGACCTTGTCATCAGTTCAATACATAGATAAAAGTTAAAATAGGGGCAAATAATGAAGTAATCAGTTAAGATTAGCCACTAAATTAAAAAAACACGGAAACACGGACGAAAGGTTATCAACGAAACACAAGTCGCATCTAGGCGGATGATGTGAGATGGTATGGAGGGCTTTTGAGTGACTGAATAGCTGGATTCGTGTCACTAGCCAGGGTTTGTTAACGGTTGTTAGTACAACGGAAGCAGACATTATTTAGACTTGTAGTCGCCAGTCTGAAGCAATAATGCGAGGTCATACCAATCTATTGCTCCGAATTTACAGCTTTCAAGACGACCAATTCCCACCTGATCCACTTATGATGAGTGTACGGGACATGCAAATTTAGACCGGTTCTTCCCTTTTCACACCTGATCGCTTGTGTTACTCTATACTCAAGTGATCAATAAATTAGGCTATTTAAACAACATATTCAAGAGCTAGGAGAAGGTAACTGTGCATACATGCTTTGTCAGTACCAGACTGTTGGTGTAACCGCCGGTACTACTGATGAGGCATGCGAGTAGTATGTGGTTTTCTAGTAACTCCGCCTCGCGTCTAATGGAAGGTGCACCTCCATGGGGTTTATTTCGGAACCTGCGGAAATATTTTACAGCGTTCGTTTACAATTGCGTGATAGTCAATGAATATCCACGAAAGTTGAAGAAGACGTGTGAGGATGTTCAGTTTTTTAAAATAAGGCGATGATAAGATGTTTACTTTGCTCTCCAATAGTTTGTAACTACTTAGTTGGTGTTTTCTAATGAACAACTCCGCGGCGAAGGGCTTTCTTTCTTAAACCCGTAGTAGGAGAATGCAGATTTCGTAGTCTCTACACGACGGGCTAATAGTTACAAATTGATAGGTCAACGTACTTGTTATATCCAAGGACAAACAATGAAGACTTAAATCGATCGATTCTAGCAGCCTCAGCGAGTATGAAAACAAGCGAGTTCTTCTGGCAGTCTAAAATAGTGCATATTGAGGTTAGAAAAACCCGGCCATTTCTGATGTTTACCAACCACTGACTGCGGCGGCTCACGGGTAGGTATGAGTCCTGAGTTTTGGCCCGTCATTTGGTCATGAACTCCCTCTTGATGACACTGAAACCGCTATCGATTTTGGCCACTAACAAAATTGGCCCCCTTGTTTAAATTATTGAGTTAGGTTTGGGGCCAGGATCTACACAGCATGTGTTTTGACGAAGTTTTGTTGTTCGAAAAGTTGCTTTATTTCCATTGAAGGTGGTTCTATGTCTCTTTCGAGCACGCGGCCACAGTTAGGAGGTTTTGGTCTTGCTTGACCGCGTCACTTAATGAACTGCAAAGTTTGCCCATTTCTTTCCGGAATAGTTATGAGCAATTTTAGCTCAGTTGCTGTCGAATCTGGTGTGCAGATCGAGATTTTTGCGATTTTCACCGGCCAAAATGTGAAATTCCTGCATCAAACGTTGCGTGTAGTTTGAATTACTGAATGGGTTTAACTGCTTCAGATTTAAGCCACTTTGATGGATTATAAATCACTCACGTGAATGGCTTGCTGACTTAATATTGTCTAGGCGCCGGAAATCAAAGACCATTTATCCGACAGACATCGTAGATTGTGTTAGTGGAGTTTGTTTCAGTGGGCGTCCGTTTTCGACTTGTTTTTACGTCGGCTTATTGCTGGTTTGACTTACTCTGTTTCTATGTTCCTAAACTCAGCAGGCGCGTGAGTTATGAATGTGATTGGAGGGGGAGACCGGCAAAATCCGGCACACAAGAGTGATCAACAACCTTAATAAAAGGCCCGGTTGGTCGTGCATCCTTCCAAGAACCTGGAAAAGTATCTTGGTCCTGCCCCCAACTCCCTGGATAAGAGTACTAAATTAATGGTGTTGCAGTAAGGTAACGTTGGAACACTGGCCATACCAGCCACAATAAACAAAAACGGCCCATTCTCAGGCGGAATCACTCCAGGATAGTCACTTTTTGCACAAGTGGCTTGTGATTCACAGAGTGATTCATGAGAGAGGGGCTATAGTGTAGTATAGTATAATATAATATAGTATAGTATAGTATAGTATAGTATAATATAGTATAGGATAGCGTAGTATAGTATAGTGTAGTATAGTATAGTATAGTATAGTACAGTGCAGTATAGTATAGTATGGTATAGTATATATACTATACTATACTGTACTGTACTATACTATACTATGCTACACTAAATATGAGAAGCAATTTTGATCATCCACTTGCCGTCGGATTTCTAACAAATTTTGGCACACTTGTTATACCAGGCGAAAACCTATTCAAAATTCTTGTCGATTTGAAACCATTTGTTATAAAAAACTATCGCCCTAAATTTGAACGCAGATCTATGTAAACATAGCTTGCCTGATAGCCATAAGTCACAGAAAGTTGGTCTTCAGATGATGCACAAATTCTTCTCACGTTGAGAAACTCACTGGGTGGTCTGTTGAATTAGCACCGTAGGCAAAAGAAACATCTGCAGTTTAACGGAACAGTTCTCTCGTTAAACTATCGGTAGACTGTTTGGAACAACCTGAGTTGAGGTAGCAAAGAGGTCGCATTTCATTCTCGCTGAGCTAAGGCGATGGGGAACAGGCAAGGAACTCTTCTTGGTTTCGGTGGAACCGGTAGTCACAAAGCTTTGGTGAGTATTTATCTAAAGATCCGCTTTACTGTTCGTATATTTTCATCCGTTCACATAATGTTCCTGCCAATGTTTCTTAACAAGAACGAAACAGCTGCACAGGGATCCTCGGCCAATCAGCATAGACGGGCTTCAATTACAGGACGAAATCTAAGTTGAAGATACTCTATTCGCTTACTCTGGATCCTTGGGGTTCTGGAAGACCAGTTGAATTAGTAGATCGGATTACTTCAGAGACAGGTTTGCCAATTGTGAATCATTTGACTAGTGAATGTGTAAATAGGAAGCCTCTTGCGCCGTACCTAATTGAGACACGGTGCCTGCTTCCTTCCCGAACTTATCCCAAGGTAGCGACTTGTGTATGTCCATAACCAATTGAAGTACATTACAAATGGCCAGTATGACATCCATAGGGTCTCTGAGACCAGGTTAGCTAATGAGCAGACTCCTGGCGAACACTCTGTTGGTCCCTCAGGTTTCGGGGTTAGAACTAGTGTGGCCATTGTTTGCTTGAAATTTTTGAATTTCTCACATTGTTCACCATTGGTTAGGGACTCTAATTGTCCTCCCGTCAGGGTATTGACGCCCAGGTAGTATAGCAGCCGTGACAACTTGCCGTTAGGCTTTGACTTGTACGTGTCTGTGGTTTGAAAAACAATCATTCGTAAGGGCCCTAACTGCGTGCAACAAAGCTTGAAATATATAAATGCCCTAATCACAGTTGGGATAAATGAAAACACACTTACGGACTTTCGACGTGAAAGACTTTTGGTGAATTCAAAATCCGGTGCCGTGATTCAAAGCGTTCTGATATTTACTGTTGGTTATGTTTTTAGGAAAAGACGCACAGTTTTTCTCTGTGTGCATTCATATGGCGCTTTCCCCTCGTAAGAACATCCATCTAGGCGCTATCTCCAATAAATAAAACAGTTTTATCTGTTCTCAATTTTCAACGCTATCATATGAATTTAGCACAGCATACTACTCATAAAATTGCTACAGAGTTCTCGAAAGCCCACAAAAAGTTTTGCCCATCTTGAGGTCACAAAGTGGGCGCAGTCATCGGGTTTCGGTCGACCTCGTGTTCGATTTTCGAGCACCAAATTGTACGCGACTGGTTAAATACATATATCCATACTCCAAGTTTTGTCAATGAAAAACTCAATACCCTCCATTTACAAAACCGCTGTGCTAGCAAATCTTTTAGCGTATTTTTGCAAGCGAACTGCTTTTCGAAATGAATCCTGCCTGCTTACAAAATACCTTAGTAATTATTTTGTCAGAATACTGGTGGCTCGGGTGCACTTATTGGATTTTGACCAGATAGCTGTTGATCCGTTCGCCTAGCTTGGCAATTAATTTATAGATGGTTTGTCACCAGGCCAGGAGACGTCACTACTGCGTAGTTGGGTGGCTACTTCCTACTCGTCTGCGCGCGTTTATATAGCACTTGAAAAGTACCCGTTATCCCTTAACGTGATTGGCCAATCAAGGGGATGCTTTCTCTTAAGCTCATTGGTCCGTTTCTGATATGCGTTGCCTTGTGGTCTGTCCCGATACCCTCTATTTTTCCTTGCTTTGATTAGCCGCCAACAGTCACATCGAAATAAGTAGTACATGAACGGATTCCCGGAAAATAGTTGAGGTCACCCAGTGGGTTGTCCATCTTTCATGGCTTTTCACGAAATAACGGTGAGGCTTCCACAAATGAGTTGCTGGTGCAACAAATACTTAATTATTGTTAGTGCACGCGTGACCCTCAGATAAACAGTAATAAACTGCCAATCAACAGGTTGCATGACCTGTTCCGTTCACGTCCAATCCATGAGTTTGAATAGGAAATAGAGGTCTCGTTTTTGTGAACCCAGCTACGCTTCTGTCGTCACAAAGTAAATTTTCTCCTACTAGACAGTCCGCTTTTTATAGCCGTATGACCGAGTTCCCAGTGATGCCGTCCGTATTCGAATGTGTGGCCTAAAACGAAGGTTTCCTCTGGAATACTGTTTTCGTTTTCTGCCAAGACGGTCTAACTGGGCTGGCGAGAAGTGGTGTTCACGAGTATGTGATCTCTACCACTGGTAGTAATGTCGAGTTTGTGCTGCAAGATCCCGTCGGCTACTAGGGCAACAAATCAATGTGGTGCCACCACTGTAGTATACCTTCTGTCCCACTGAGGGACAACAACAATGAAGTAAGCGAAATACACTCATTTGCAAACAACTTTGGGTTTGCTAGAGACTCACCTGGAACCCAGCTGAATCTCTCGTTTGTGATGTTTCCAGGCAAAACCGTTTAAAGCAAAACTGAGCAGGACACCTTCTACCTAACCCTAGTGCCAGATTCACATAATCCAGACTCAGCTAAAAATTCGCTAGAACTGTCAAAGTTGTTGGTTGTGGGATAAGTAGCAGTTACGTCGTTCACATCACTCGCGTTTGAACAGTCGTCATCCTGTCCTGATGCACTTTTTCTGGTGAGTCCACGCCAAAACGGATGGGGGGGGGGGAAGCACTGCACCCCTTGTCTGTGTCTTGTCGGGTTTTGAACTCCTCACATCTGACATGCGATGCTAGCGGGTTACCACTACTCCACCTCCAACACAAAAGGACGACTGTTCAAATGACGGCGATGCGAACGTGAATTTTCAAATTGTCTCATTATGTTTAACCTTTCAAAAGCCGTTACGCTTCGACTAATTTTGCGACTAGGACGACTAAATTGCAAACAATTTTCGATTTTTGAGGGGCACGAACCTCCTCGAGGGAGGGGATCGTATCCGATTGAAAAAAAAACACGGACGTTTTGTCAACCATCATCATCCTAGTATATAAACCTATCGGAAAAGTACAAGTCGTTTGTCATCAAGTGGCACTGAATGTAAGCCAACAATGACCGGTACTGTGTGAACAATTGTCAGGTAAGTCAAGAAAACCGGGATGGCCTTGGACATTACAAGAACTACACAGATAATAAACTCCTCGAATCTTCGATAGAACCATGACAAAAGTGGGCAACCCCTTTTGGTAGACACTAGGACATCCTCGATCCAGCTTTTTAAAGCGCATCCCACAAAAACTGCCCTCATTTTCAAAAGATTCATGATTATTTCCAAATTTCCCATGGCAGGGAACCTCGTCATCTGCTCACTCAATGTCACTTAGCCTGGGATCCTCCTTGGAGCCTCAGATGGCGCTACTTCGTCACGTCATTAGCTGTTAAGTTGACGAAGAAATGAGAGGTCGGACAAACCTAGTAGCCTGCTTCTTCCATGGAGAGGGCTTATTAGGCACGACGGAGTTGACCTTCCAAATGAGTTATGCGGAGAATGAATTAGGAGACGAAATACAATCATTTACGAGCGAGTCACACAGTTAAATTTGTGTCACGGCTTAGAAACATCATAAACGAGAGATTCAGCTGAGTTCCAGGTGAGCCTCTCGCAAAACCAAATTTGTTTGCCAATAAGTGCACTTCGCTAATTTCGTGCAATTTGGTTTCAAGTAGAACATAAGGTTGACGGAAACTCGGGGACTGCGCCTACCTGATGAGCCCCAAGAAGGACGATGCAAGTCGTGGGCTGTCGAAGGGTCTTCAGCAACCTTATGAGTAGTGCATTACGTATAAACAATGAGGTAGTTTGAAAATACAAGTGATACGAACCGGTGGTAAACTGAAGCCAAATCAATGTAGTCCGATTTGGATAAAATTTGAGGATCAGAGACTCAGTATTATGGGAGGGAGAAAAGCCCTGTCCGTACAAATCGATGCTCTATCTGTATAAAGAGACGTCGTCGCAGAAAAATTGAGAGTAGTTAGGAAAAATTGCCTGGGACCCCCTAGAGATAATGTGAAGTTCCTGTGTGTTAGTTGCAGCCAGACCCACACGCAGTAGTTTGAGTTGTTTCCATAGGCTGTTATAAATAACCCCGTAAACATGACAGTAACAAGGAAGGGAATAACATTCTAAGTGAAGCCATCTGTTATTTTGTTAGGCTAATTTACGAAACAGCAAATTAACACAGCTACACAATACCGGTGATTGCTTTACGTTGCCTTGGCAACGACCGCCGACCTTGTGATCGATGTCCATCAGGTAAACCTAGACACATGGCTGTCAAGCGACAAGTGGTGTGGGTACGTTTTCTGCTCTCCACTGGTTAACATTCGCCTAAGGAAGTCATCCAAAATGAGAAGTGGTCTCTCCAGTATCCCGAAAGAACAAAAAGTGATTTCTTCCTCATGCAATCGATATGTCAACAGGAGAACATTATTCTTCCTTAGGGTCTGAAAGTTCGTTAAAGTTTTTAATATACTTTCAGTGGAAAAATTTTTTTAAAGACTGCATTTCATATTCCCCGCCCCATTCAACACCTATTTAGTATAAGAAAACGTCGAACTTTATCGACCGATTGCATGCTAGGTAGTAGTTTATAGTGAGGATGAACTTTTTGGTTGATCTATTTGTGTACTGCAACGTCATGTTGGAACTAAAAGCACTATGAACACTCCCATTTAGCGTATTTTTTCAATGCTGAACGCCTGGAAAATACAACCAGGGAGAATGGGATATCAAGGTCCGTTGCCACTGATTCCGTACCCTAATTTTATTGACTCAAAATCAATAAAACGATTAGCATTTACGTCCTGAACTTTTCAGTTTATGCTTTTGCGTGTTTGCTCGAACGTGACACCACAACGACAGAATCCTCTCTATTCTGGCCGGAGGCGTCGTCTAAGAGTGCAGCACCGAAAAAAAACTTGTTGCAAGCCTAAAATCAGAAGTACCAAGTTTTAATCACAGCCCGCCAATCCAAATTATTTCGTCTCGCATGTCTGAAGAGGCACAAAAGTTCCAACACAAACATTGTTTTTGTATTGATAAACAAGGAATAAACCTATCATCGTGTTTTTGTTGTGACGTCATCAGCCCATCTTTATCCTTCAAGTAATTTACCCAAGTTTGTGAACATGAAAATACATGCAGAAAATGCTCTTTAATTATGGTGTGATGCACATTGACTGCTGTTGTGTTGCGCCACGGCCAACAAGCGCGGAAAATCGCGCGTTTGTATACCTTGAACAGGTTTGACTGCTTCGCACATTCAACGGAATGGATGTGTAGCTACTCGGGGGGAGTAGCTACATGGCGTTAGCTACTCTTTACCAATGCTTGTAGGAAACGTGCATCAAACTGCGTGTGTTTGACATAAGCCATACTAGGGAGAAGACTTTCCCCTATTCAGGTGAAGCGATTTGCGGTAGATGTGAGAAGCTTGCAGAAAATTTACCAGACTTGTTTTTCGTAAACGCAAATGGTGACATGCTTTCATTGTGAGCAAACTCAGACAGCTAACAAACACAACCTGAAGGTTTGAGTCGGTTGATTGAAGTTTTTGAGATCTCTCCTCTCCCTGACGTACCTCCAGTACACCCCTGTCTCTCTCTCTCAAACTGAAATAAACGTTTGTCTCAACTGAATTGCACAATGCACCCGGTTTCATCATCTTGATAGTTTCACTACGCGATGAATTTTTGGGGAAGGAAAAATTCAGAAGTTATTGAAACTAGAAACACACTTATTGGGGAAATACTTTGACATCACGGGAATGAGTTTGGTTGTGTAGAAAAGAAGACCATGACCGACTGGTACAGAGCTGGGCAAGTTTTGAAATGGTGAGAATCGATCAGTTATAATACCCTTTCGGTGTTTAGCTGTCATGCCTCCTCGAAAGAAGCACGAGGGCTGAGAGAATGCCAGCTTGCCTAAGCCCAAACAGAAGCATTCGAAATGCCGGTACTGAGTTCGAACCGGTCAGTAAGTTGACGCCTTAACCACTGAGCTAACTTGGCCGATGAAAACACTGGGTTACTAATCGAAACATTAATGACAATAAAAAATGATAATATCACCTAATGGATGATCGAACCCACTGGCTTTAGAGCCATTTATGTTTGCGAATATTGTGACGTTAAAATCACGGAAACGGAGAGAAACGATATCATCCTGAAAATCAGCGTCGCCAAGCTAACACTGTTGCATGTCGGTAGTAATTGGGGCGAGGCTGTTCGATTTGTTACCCTGGATAGTGGTCACACGTAGGTATTCGTACTTCCGTCGCCAATCCACAAGCGAAAGGATTGGCGTTTGTATATCTATGTATGTGATGTGAACCTAAATTTTGTCGCCGTTCGTCGTCTTGTCTAAAAGCGACACAAAGATAGGACACGGTAGATTCGTGCTTACCCTGATGGAGCTAGCGATAAGCTGGTTGGTACGCCGGTTGACAAACAAATGGAAGGTGGTCGTCACATTTGTCCCGTGATCCAGAAGTTCATGTATCTGTTCAACCTTGAGAAAACATGTTTCTTGCTTCCTCTACGAGCGCACCAACTTGGATGTGAAATGCTGAATGAGTGCATGAAACAGAACACTATACTAGCGAACCACACTCATTTTCAAACCGAGTTGAATACCTCGTTTATGATGTTTTTAGAGAGATTCAGCTGGGTTCCAGGTGAGTCTCCGACAAAACCAAATTTGTTTGCAAATTTCGTGCAATTTGGGTTCAAGTAGAACATAAGGTTGAGGGAAACTCGGGGAATGCGCCTACATGATGAGCCCCAAGAAGGGCAATGCAACTCGTGGGCTGTCGAAGAGTTTTCAGTAACCTTATGAGTAGTGTATTATGTCTAGAACAGTATACTTTTATTGCTTAAATGGGCAAAAACTGCTCGAAGTCGTACAGCAGTTAAACAATTCCAGAGTTCCCCCAAAGAGAAATTTTTCGACAGAAGAATCACTTTTGTGGAGGCTCAACAAATGCCTGTCCTTGGTCACAGTTTGGATTGCGGTCGCCCTCAGATGAGACTCAGTGACCACCTCGTTTTCTAGGTTGGCCTTTCCCTGGAGCCCTGGATGTTCACCCAGTGAGGCTGATACGAAAGAGATTGGCCGGTCATGAAAGGTCGACTCTTTCTATGCGGAATTATTACAAAACAGACCGCGGCTGACAAAGGGCGTATCTATGTACCCTCCAGTGCAGTGCTGACTCTTTGGGGGACCACCGTAAGAGATAAAGTAAACAAACTGCGTTTCGAATTTCCCGGGGGCCGTTTTTCCTCTTGCATTGACGACGTGTTTGAACGTGTTGTTGTGAAACGGTCCTCTTCTACCGTTTTTCTTCATGATCATCAGTATGTGCGCATTGCTTAAGGAGACTGCAGCCTTGTCTAAGACAACCACCCGCATATCTCTGCAACCTTCTTGGTGGTGGTCTCTGAAGAGTTCACCCAGTTATTTTTATGATAATCGGTAATATAGCTGTACGAGTGTGTTGTTTCTTGTTAGACACTTGTGTGTGTGAAATGCCACCCCATTATGTGTACTTTTATGAAATGTCTACAAAAACGACCGTGTAGTGATTTTTTCGAGAAAATCATCAATATAAGTAGTATGGTTGGTCGTTTCTTCATCTCTTGTTATCGGAGAATTCAACCCAAAATATTAGAAGAAAATTCGAGATTTAGGTTGCGGTTCTTCTGTGTCACTTTTAGTCAGGCCCTACATGGCATGATACCAACTATAAGGTGGCTAAACCAAACCGAATAATTGGTGTCCGAAACCGCACTCCCTTGTGGACAATGAATTCAAAGATTCCAGTGAACAGGAAAAGCATCTCGAAACGTTTTCCTGACCCCTCGAACCCGAAATTTTCCGGTTAAGGGAGACTCCAAACGTAGGTCACTGAAGCAACAGCCCTCGAGCAGTCCTCACCCGTGAATGGCCTTAGCATCGTTATTTTATCGGGAAGTCACGTAAAAATCACTTCGTGCATTCCCTCGTTTCATTATCTTCAAAATTCATCTCCAGACCTGATTTGTTTGAAGATATCTACTTCGGTTCTAAATGAGTTTCGGTTGAGTGGTCATTTTTTCAGTCAACGTCATTCGAGCATACACGAGACTTGTTACTTAGATAATTGTATGTGAGAATCCTTGTTCCTAAAGTTTCTGGTTGATTGCGGCTGAAGTTGCATTTCGTAAGGCTACAGGAAAAGTGAATTCTCCTCGAGAATTCCAGGTCACGCAAAAACAGGAAGATAAGATTAGTGCGGATGTTTGCCGCGTGCAGCAAAGTTTGAGACGCCAGACAATCAATAAGTTATTCTGCGATTCACACTTTCCCCGTTATCTAAGAAGATTTTTAGGGTGATCAAATCAACGACACAAGCGACGTGTCCAACAGTGCAACTTTTTTGTCCATTTATGTATAGACTGGGCGGAATAGGTTACACTTTATGTTATATTACATACATAATATACTATATATGTGTATATATATCAATACTACTTGATCACCCTGCACAGCAAATGGCATTACTGTCTTTGAAATATGTTCTTGGTGACCAGTGTGACTGTTTGGTGAATTCCTAAGAACCGATCATCTTTCGGTAATGTATTTCTTGTGTTTAGGTTACTCCTGGTGCCAGACACTCTCGAGGTTTACTGCTGAAGTACAAGTTCCCTCTTTCAGATGGTTTTGCGCACTTTGGTTTTTCGGACCCCAAAGCAGACGGTTGTGCAGCCAGTAGCCTATCTCTGTGTTTTCAACTCGATCAATCTCAGTTATTGTTGCATAGGAAGGAATTGCTTGCACCACGTGTAAGACCGGTGTCGGAACTGAGAGTCGAGTGTGGTACATGGACTTCCGAGTGCATCAACCCCAACATATACGGGTGTGGACAAGCATGTGTTATAGTGGTCTTTGTCAATTTGGACATTCTGGGGTGGCATTACTGCTTTACGAGACTGTAGTTTAGATATCCTAGTCTGACAAGGGGAGACTTGACTAGCGCTGATCACTGACTGTCACTAAATCGATCAGAATCCTCCCAGTAGACATAATGTGTGACCTTGCACGCATTAAAACGAACCGAGTACCAACACCTACCCCATTTTCACTAACTCGTTCTCCGAACAACAAAACCCCATTATTTTTCATTAGGGATGTGCGGGATAACTCGTTTCGCACCAGAACGAGCAGGCCCAGACATTTTTTGAAGCACCTCCCCTGAGGCACCCTGTTTCTGGCGAAATACTTCGGAACCGGGTACTTGTATACTGTCCTTTGGCAACATCATTTTGGAGGCAGGGTTGAATTAATAACGATGATGCTAATGAAGAAATGACAGCGACGAGCCAACAAATGAAACATTCATCGAGAGGTCCATTTTACCTCACCATACAATTACCGGAAATTCTCGTGAAACCATATTGTACTACTTAGTAGTTCGCCTTTCTTCTGACACTGAAGCATTTGCCGTTAACCAACAAAATCCAGCTAATCGATCATAACTGCTTCTCCATCTGATTCAAATGCGGTCTAATCGATCGCTATCGGGTCCAGCTCTGTGCATTTGAAACAGATCAACCTGGTTGACATTTCCACTGTACTTTGTATTTTCCCAGCAATAATCAACCGAAATAATCAGCTGTCATTCTGACGATTTCGGGCCATCGTGTTCACCCACTTTCATGTGTCTTCATTCGTTTATTTTATTTGTAAAAGCGTGAGGAAATGTTGTCGAAAACAGGAATGTTGGCTTGGCTAAAGTTCAGAGTAAAAACGCACGAATCGATTTGCTGAATACCAGCAAGGATGCAAATGTCCACATAAAAACTGGTTCTTTCGGGGGGAAACTACCCGTGAGACTGCGTACTCAAAGTGGCTTAAACCATTGTACGATTTTTTCGGACCTTTATCGACCTTGTAAGTATAGTTTCACGAGGCTAGTTCTATGAAAACAAGTGGAATGGAGACATGTATATGAGTCAAACAGCATTTTTTGTTGAAATGCGCTCGTTTGCAAATTGGGTCGGTGTTAACCGGAGACTCAAATGAATCTCAGCCGAACCCCTCGCTTATGGTATACTAGCAAATATCCCTATCTCACCACTTGCTTAAAATTAGGTATTCAACTCAGCGATTTCGCCAACCAAATGAGGTCCCAAAAGGCCAAAAACTGTTGTGAACCTTCGAAGGGTTTTCAGCAACCTTATGACTAGTGTCCAGTCAAGAAAAGCATTTAATGCTATTTGATTTGTGATGCTCAGAAATAGTCGGACCGCTTCAGGTTTGCATGGATAGCCTTCAGCAGTTTAGCGTTTTTCTCTGTTTTCTGTTATCATTTTCGTTCACACAGTGCATCAGTTGAGTAGCCTTGTTGGGTGTCTGTTGATCAGTGCTCAAGATCATTTCCTCTGCAAAAACTGCTCGTGTGAGTGAACGATATTGATCATAATAGAACATTTTAAAGGCCGATAATCACATGATAGGACATTTCGTTGGTAGTTTGAGGAGAATCGTCCTGTAAGTGAAGCCACTCGATGCTGAAAAGCCGAGTAGCACTGTGCGTCTGTTTGGTGTTTATTGAAAACTACCGGCAGCAACGAGGGGTTGCGATTTTGAGACTCCCTAATGAATTTTCGTGGGATGCGAACTGCTGGTGTTTTCCACAAAGATCAAAACAGCCTTATGGTCCTTCTCGGTTTCATTTGAAGGACAAGATCTCCATTAAAATGTGGAAATCTGATCGAGCAATGGTGTCCCGATTGGGCGTTTCTGAAATCTAGCTTACTAGATGACAATCAATTCAGTTCAATTTATCAGCTATAAACCGTGTACCATAGGCACATTGGCTCCAGTTGCTACAGTTTAGATCACCGGAAAATGGGAGTGTGGAACGTACAACCAAGCCTTGGAGGCGAAGGCATGTTCAGTTTGTTCGGAAATTGGGTAGCTACGCATTGAAGGCGATAGCTTTGATGCACGAGCGCCACTGACTGCGCGATTGGGCCATTTCTACCAATGTCATTAACCACTGGTGATTTGAGTCCCGGGGTCCCCATCCAGGAAGGCGGCAGTTTCCCACCCGACTAAGTTTGCTGGTTAGTGTTTTCACACTTTGTTGCCAAGTCATACATTGTCCATCTCTCGGTGCTTCCACTCAGCACAGGGCTGGGCGGAAACATTTCTGTGACGCAGACGGTCTTCTGGCATGCGGAGTGCATGTCCTAACCAGCGTAACCTATGACGCGTGAGTAATTCATCTATCGCTGGAGAGTTCGTTTTTTGTGGGACCATCTGGTGTACCTTAGCATTACTAATCCGATGTTACCACCAGACCTAATCAATGATTCGGAGCCAACAATGGTCAAACACTGACATCCTCTGTATGCCCTATGCGCATAGAGGCCACGCCTCTGATCCATAAAACAGTATGGATCGCACCACCGCTAGATGACAATCAGTTCATATGAAAGTATATTAACCCTGTTGTCACCGTTTGTCGATTTTAGAGCAACCCTCTTGAAATGATCGACTTAGCAGTAATGCACTAGGGCAAGCGGCATTGGGGGGGGGGAGAGTGTAAAACAGTATACCCGCACAAACTCTGTTACCGTTCGAACCTTCACAACAACTCAGTTTTGAGCCTAGTGCATTTGCGACAGAATTTACTTCTTGTTCGAAATCTCTGACTGTTGTTTCAGCTGGAATCTCGGAACTCGTTTGTTCCCCATAAAAACTAGCATGCTTCAAGGCGCCAACTTCATCTGCTCCTGGAATTCTTTTACACTTGGGATTTCATCTCCCCAACCTGGTTACAGGTATGCGGACGACACAGCTATTGGTCCCAGTCACTTCCGGTTTGTTCGCGACAGACCAACTGATTTAGTTATCTGGTCTACCTTTTGTTTCCTTGTGTTGAAGTGTGCCGATGTAGTTGGGTTGTATTTTTCGGCCTTTTGTCAAACAGTGTCTCAAAACACAATCAGTTTTCGTAAGGGGAAAACCCACTGACATCCCATCTTGGTTTTATCGGTCTAGTTTATTGTGCTCAAAGGGGCAAATCAGGCTTTGACATCCTGTTTGGATGTCCAAACCCGGTAGGCGTTTCTATGACACCTTTTTTTTAATAAGCAAGCACCTTAAAAACCCTCCCGTCCTTTTGTTGACAGATTGCGGTACATACCACTTCGAGCTCCCTAATTATATGTGAAACTTTGTGCTTGCATACGTGTTGATAACTGCCCCACATTGTTCGACAAATGAACAGTGTCCCCTTGGTTTAGCTTTTTTGATCTCAAAGTGCAGTAAGACTTCTTTAGTTATCAGTGACTGTTCTTACATCCAACACCAATTGACGAAAAATTGAACGTACCAGACAGGCACAAATTCACGCTTTTTAAAGACTGTTTTGTCAAATATCACGTCCGGCCTGTCTGACATTTCTAGCCTCACAAGTGTTCCAAACCTCTCCGGTTATCTGGGGATCCACTAGTTCGGATTTCTCGCGCATTTTTTTGAAATTTTCACAAACTGCTTCTGACTCATGCAAAGTGGTATCAAGGTTACTAGTCCTCAGATAATGATCGATCGATCGATCGATCGATAGACACAGCTGACCATGAATTTCAAAGTTCTATGGAAAATGATTAGAGTATTTGAATACATTCTCCTTGCTTATGAAACCGTACCATATAGGTGGCCGTATCTTTAACGAATTGCGCGTATTCAGTTACTTTACTCAAGAACTGTCAAGATACACACGTGTCTTGAGTCTACGTGTGTTGTCCACAATTCTAAACACCTCAGTGGTGCACGTGCATTTCCCAGACGCATCTCTGGATTCTTTTTTCCACATGACCATTCTTCTTGAGACCTATTTAATGATTTCTTGTACTCGGATTTATCTACGGATCTATCGGGGTTAGCCGCTATTTTCCGTACAAAATATTCGCTTGTCAGTTGGCTGCTAGTGTCCCCATTGTCACGAATGTCGTGGGTTCATATCTCCAAACTAGCGAGAGGTAATGATGGTCCCTTATGGGAATGAGTCGGTTCTACATGGCTCCTTGAATTTCCTGCAAAGATTATCTTTACTGAAATAAACTACTCACAAGGTTGCTGAAAACGCTTCGACAGCCCACGACTGTCTTCACCCTTGTTGGTGCTCATCAGGTGGGCGTATTCCTCGAGTTCCCGTCAACCTTATGTTCTGCTTGAACCCAAAATTGTGCGAAATCCCTGCACTACGCTCACTTGTAGGCCAATCTGGTTTTCACGGGACACTCGACTGAATTCCAGCTGAATCCCTTGTTTATGTTATTCTTTACTGACTAAGGAACCTCAAAAACCTCTCATTACGTACAAATACTTAATGTGTCAAAAAGGCCTATATTTCGTTTGCCTCATCAGACTTCTTTGTCTGTCTTTCTCTTCTTGTTTCTTGGTTTCTCTTCTTCAGGTTATGGTTAATGTGGATAACATCGACCCAATAGTTCAATTGGGTCATCTCGAAATGATCTTCCTTAGTTTCGCTAGCAGATAAGCTCTGAATTCCGCTAGGTTTTCAGCACGCTTCACTCTGGTCGTTCCCATAAACATAACACAGATATTCGGTCACGTGAAACGATCAGCTGATGCGTATCGCACTTTTCTAACACGTGCTGCGTGCACGCTTTTGTGTTCGGTTTGCTGTCGACAAACATTCCCAAATCGGTCCTAACATTGTTTTGTCATCTTTCATCCTACATGTAAACTTTTCAACCGGTTAACCACACACGGCCTCGAAAGGCGCATAACAAAAAATGTCGTTACATGTCAGTCATCCTGTCCCATTTGCCATGGAAAAGCTACGTAATCAATACACGTGTGGTCCAGCCGGTTTATCTCAAAGTTTGTTCCTCTAAAGTAAAGTACATATTCGATGGTAGTTGAATTTCTCAGTTGCGTCACTTCATTTTGGGCGGTCCAGAAGCAGTAGTTCACAACACGGAGGGAAGAACGGGATCCGAGTTTCCATTTTGTTACCGCTGTTAAGGGCAAAGTTACACTTGCCGTTTCTTACTGTTTACCGTGCGGGGGACTCAGCTTCTGCACAGATACAATTCTAACTACTGTGGGATCTCGTCACAACCAATCTATTGCAACCAGCAAATGTGTCTCCTGAATGTGAATCTGTAACAATGGTGATACACTTGGAATATCTTTGATGGTCAGACTGCTTCTGTGTGGGCTTGGGTGACCTGGAAGCACCTCACCCTTCGTGCATGATGGCTAAGCGCCCAAAGGGTGTTACAGCTGAGCCATATCGACCCAGGTGTAACTGCGTGTGAGAGCTGACTAACCTTAGACATCTTCTGTGCCCTTCACATTCATCTAACGAAAAGTTCGGTGTTTTTCAATTTCCTTGACCGAAGGACGGCAGAATGAGTAGAAACCATTCACCACGCCGTCAGAGAGTGTGTTCAAAATTCCGTAGCCTTGAACTTACGGACATGGAACATTAGCATGCTGTTTGTCGTCAGGGCCTATCCTCTGAGTTTGAGCAGTACTTAGTCTACTTGGTGGTGATCGAAAGACGAAAGTTGTTGCATAATTAAAGTGTGCTAAAACGTCAAATAATTCATTACCGTGTGTCGCCTAATCTTACAGTCTAGTGTACGTGATTGGAACACACGTTGTAATCAGCGTGTTAAGTAACGCTACTTTCCCAAATCGTTAGTCAGACCAAACGAAGTCATATCCAGAAGGACGGATAGCATGACTGTACAATGAACAGCCAACGCTGAGAAAATCGTCCGTTGTTTGTGAAAATCGCCTTTTCAGGAATCAGCTAGTGCTCTCTTTCTCCACTGCGCGGGGGTGGGGACGCGGAAAATTTGTCTCAAATTCGCCTGATCAATGAGATCAGGTTTCTTTTGGTTCATTTCTTCACCCCGTCGGAGCTATTTGTAGAACTGTTGGTGAACTGGCTACCAGCCAGCTAGCCGCAACGTCCATGAACAACAAGGAATTTGGTCACTCGACAGACGAATGCAGTCGCCTAATAGCCTTTTGAAGCGAAGTCCTTCGATGAGTACCTTTAAGTTGGCATTACTGGTTTTGCAACTGAAGGACGAGACAATGTTCCTAGCATGCCATCTGTTGGAGCAGAATGAAATTTAGAAAGATGTTGTACTTCTCATCCTAGTAACTTTTAGACAAATGGAAAGGATAATACTTTTATATATCATACGGTTTTGTTCCGACCTCACCCCACCTCACTTGTTGTGTAATGGCCCAACCAGGATGTGTTGACCTCACCGGACATCCAGTGTGGATATCTGCTGCGTGCATGAGTTCGCCCGTTTTTTTTCCAGTTTTGAATTTGCTAACGTGGGGTGATATACAAAGCTTTCACACAGTGTCAGGTGACCCGCGATCAAAACCGTATTTGCAAGTTGTTTTTTGACCTTTCAGTGCGCAGCAAAGATTAGCAGGGTGATGGAACGGACTATAAAGCGTACATTAGACAAATGTGAAACATATGCTTCGCGTTAGCATCTACACACAGGTGCGCATCTACCGTAAGTAAAACTCTCTTCGTGTGTTGCGATTCTCTCGACACAAATTCAGCCATTTGTTTGACTAAAACAGACCCCAGAGATGTTTCACAATGATTGGAAACCAGTGGTTTCCAAAACTGTTGACGACTTTGTGGCACTGTATTTCCCTTTTTTTGCTCTCACATGTACTATGGTTGTTGGCTGAATCAGCCGAACATTGTGAATGTGTTCTATGCCCAAAGATGGTAAACTTGGGAAGATGTCACTCGTCAAGTGGTAGTGATCCTTGAACTGTTCTGCAGTCAGCTAGAAAAGCAGATTTCGTTGAATTTCCATATTTAAATTAGTCAGTTATTACTCAAACTTTTTTCGTTTCGGTACCCCGACAACAGTGTGAATTGTCCCTTACCCATATCTGTTTGGGCTGTCAATCGGTTCTGACATAAAATTTGTCACGCGGACCTGGCGTAATCAAGCCAATTCCCAACACACTTTCTTCCGTCCAATATTTAGTCAGACCCTTTTTTCCCAATGACCGACCACAAATAACTGTTACCAAGGTCAGTCGTATAACTAAAGTCCCAAAGTCTGTCACTGGTCTACTTTTCACCGGTCACCATTTCTCAGCTCACCACAACTTGGAAAAACAAACAAACATAGATGTTGCCGCGTAGACCGACGGTTTCCACCGCCGGCTCATGTCGTCGAGCCGGCTAGTGCTGTGGTAACTCTGTCAGGACAAAACACCGCAGCGGACGAAAAAATTGCTGAATTTTGTGTGGAAGCCTGATTGTGCACGTGTGTGTGTGTGCGTGTGTGCGTGTGTGCGTGTGTGCGTGCGTACGTGCGCCAAGCATTCTCTACCAGTGCATTCGGCGCAGTTCGCGCCTCACCGAAATCTGTAGCGGTTACAAACAAACGGACAAACCAAGCATACACGGTCACCCCGAGGCACGACTGAGTCCTCACCTCCTGCCATCCTGTCGGGAAAATGCAGTGCATGTGCCCATCTAAAATACTAATTTAGTAACACGAATTGTACGACTCGGTGGGAGAAATTCACATTTTGGATGTTGTGCTCAACTCAGGCGCCGGATAATCTCAGGTCGGTTACCAGTCACGTTGTTGAAGTGACGTAGGCCCAACAAAACACGCCACTAGGATAATTCGAACAGCCTGCCAAATTACACATGGGGTGGCCTTTGTGTAACATATTCATCAACACAGTTGAGGAGGAATAGCATAAGTGACAAAGATTCACATATAGACGTAATACACTACTCATAAGGTTGCTGAAAATTCTTCGACAGCCCACGACCGGTTTCGTCATTCTTGGGGCTCAGCAAGTAGGTGCAGTCCCTGAGTTTCCGTCAACCTTATGTTCTGCTTGAACTCAAATTGGACTGATTTCGAGAAATACACTCATTTGCAAATCAATTTGGTTTTCACGGGAGACTCAAGTAAATCTCTAGTTTATGGTATTCTTCAACTGAATGTGCTGCACGCAGGCCGCCTCATGTTTCACTTGCCACGATATTCGAGATATCGCAGTATATTTTCATAAAGGAAACTACTCACAAGGTTGCTGAAGACCCTTCGACAGCCCACGACTTGCATCGTCCTTCTTGGGGCTCATCAGGTAGGCGCAGTCCCCGAGTTTCCGTCAACCTTATGTTCTACTTGAACCCAAATTGGACTGATTTCGACAAATACACTCATTTGCAAATCAATTTGGTTTTCACGGGAGACTCAAGTGAGTCTCTCGTTTATGATGTTCTTCAACTGAATGTGCTGCACACAGGCCGCCTCATGT
>SJOL01006626.1:606316-669990 GCA_004794785.1 Opisthorchis felineus
CCCCCCCCCCATCCGTTTTGGCGTGGACTCACCAGAAAAAGTGCATCAGGACAGGATGACGACTGTTCAAACGCGAGTGATGTGAACGACGTAACTGCTAATTATCCCACAACCAACAACTTTGACAGTTCTAGCGAATTTTTAGCTGAGTCTGGATTATGTGAATCTGTCACTAGGGTTAGGTAGAAGGTGTCATGGAAAATCATGAATCTGGTCAAGTTTTCTGCAACTGAATGAATTAGAAAATCCCCCAATGTGCTTACAAATGGACCGCCTTACTTACTTTCAAAATCGCCTAGGCACCTGTGAAATTCGTACCCCAAAATAACACAAACAACATAAAACAAGTTTTTTTTATTTTCGTCGATCGTATCGATTGCACAGTGAGCCTTATCCTTGTCGTCATCACTAGAGATCTCATTCTTTCGCGGACTACACTCATTTACAAACTGATTTGGTTTTCAACGAGGAACTCAACTGAATCACAGCTGAATCTCTCGTTCATGATATTTTTTTACTAGATGAACTGCTCAAAGGTCGTCGGATGTTTCATTTCGGACAATTTTCTAGATGTCATAGTCTACTGCCTGGACGGACCACACTACTCATGAGACTACTGAAAAATCTTCGACTACCTACTATCGCATCCGTCTCCTTTGGAGCTGTTTAGGTTGATATAGTTGAATTTACCGAAAGTGAACATTTTTATGGAGGTGACAACCTACCCCACCGTTTCACTAGCCTTGATGAAATATACTTGCTTGCAAATTACATTGGAGTTAACCCGGGAACCACAAGTGAATCTGTCGTTTATACTATTCTTTAAGCAAACCTGTTTCACAAAGGAATGACATTCGAGATAGAGCAAGTGGAGTTCTTCGTCCTGAAGGAACCTCCGATGATTTTACATCATTACCCATGAACTAGAATATACCCATTAACTACGAAGTATGTAACATCATGGACTATTCGTTCGATAGCAAAAACAGCTCACTAATCAAATGGATTTCATTTATCAGGTGCATTTAATCAATATTTCCTCTGGGTTCCACTGAGACATTCATGACTACTCAAATGCTAGGATTAGAAGTAACACTGCTAGGATAAAAACCGGGCCTCACTGTGCCTCAAACCTGTATAAAAATGATATCGTTCTAATTGAACAGTAATTCGAATAATTGAGTTGCGAGGGTGGATATTGAATCTGGCATTGTATCAAGAGGGAAGCTTTGGACATGGATATAAAAAGTGGGTAGTTTGTAGTGCATAGTGGCCGGAAGATTGAGTTACATTCGAAGTGAATGCTTACTCAGATATATCGCACTGCAAAATAACCATCTGATGTTTGGTGTCATTTTTTCAGAAGCTTGTTTTAACAACTTTCCGGAACCCAGCTGAATCTCTCGTTTATGATGTTTCCAAGCAACTGAATGTGCTGCACCAGGCCGCCTCATGTTTCAGTTGGTACGATATTCGAGATATCGCGATACATGTATAATAGTAATACACAACTCATAAGGTTGCTGAAAATTCTTCGACAGCCCACGACATCATTATCAAATACACAACCGACAGCGCTGAAATCATGTTGCCTCCTGACACCACCAAATGCAAGCGAGAATGAAAATGAGTCATTCTTTTGTGGAAGAACCTAGGCATGAAATCACCCAAGTTGCTGCTTAAACTGTGTTTATCGTACAATGAGAGTTTTGTACTCTTTTGTGGGCCCCCAGTGTGTGAGGCTATATTCACACAATACTACAAAGGAAGTATTCTTTATGGTTACATATCAGCGATTCCTCAGCGGTGAGGCACCACAAAACTGGGAACTAACTGGTGTTTTACTGTTGAACACAACGTTTGCAAATTCTTTTTTCTCAGGCTTGATTATGGCCTAGACTTATCATGTGAGGACTTCGGAATGACTTTTTCTATCAAGCCAGTTCACCGCAGTCGGAAATTTCGACGCAACGCGACTGACAACTGAAGTAGGCATCGGCGGAGCATTTTCCCCCTGGTATTTTGATTCATTGAAGGCACATCTAGATGACCAGTATAGAGAGTGAGAAGCAGAATGCGGGTTTCTGCGGTTAGTGCCGATGCGACAGGGGTGTCGCTTATTGCACTGCTGACGATTTCCGCAGGTACTCATTGTTAATCCTGAACTTGTGTCCACCGCCTACGGAGTAAATTTACGACGAAACTGAGGACGAGACCGGTATTCGCAAACACTGAACTACAGTAGTTCTACGGGAAAATGTACATTTGCAAAAAGTCACTGATTTAAGCAAGGTACTCTGTTCGCATTCTCTTTTTCGCCCGGGAAAGTGCACCCATAAACGTGTCACTTTTTCCAGTGGTAGTCCCCCAAGAATGGTCTCTTGTCTAGATGTACGTTTCCTACTCTCAATCATCAGACAAAACTGTGCCTAAAATCTGAAGCAAAGTGAGAGGATAGCATCTTACTCTATCACACTGAAGATGGGTGCTTATTTTCTCATTTTGTTTTACCAAGTGGGTAATACTGAAAAGCGATTAACACCGGTCCTGTTAGCTGGATGGACAGGGTGGTTGCAGTGGAGAACTATAGAGATCAGATGACCCTGTCCACTTTACTATCAATCCACTTTCATAAATCGATATTCTGAGTAATCTACATATAGCTATGACCACTGAATAAATAACTGGGAATTAATGTACTACGATGCACTTCTGCCAACACTCGTGCCAAAAATCCAATTTGGCTAGACTATCCAAGGTCAGTGATTCGGCAAATTCTATTGGTTCAGATTTTCAGACTGACCTTGACTTGGCCCAATAGATTACCTAAACTGTATTCTTAACCCGTTCCAGGATAGACAATAACTCTTATCTTTAGCTATACTGGACAACGCAGGCAAAATAAAAGCGAACGAAGAAGTCACATTATGGACAGCTGACTCGTTCAGAAGACTGAAAAAGGCTGGTCCTGTTGATCGATCGGCTGAGCTGAGAAAGGTTTTCATTATATACCAGAGATATCGGATTCGTATGAGCGGTTTTCGGCTGATTTAAACAATGTAATCCATTCTGCATGAACCAGTTACTTCGAGAGAGGACATCTTAATGCTGCACTCGGGACGCTCCGTAGCTGAAATAGGGACAAGTGACCCCACAGAGAGTCTGAAGACACTAATGAAATTCCTGAAAATCTATTTTGAAGCCAACAAGCTTGGGGACACGAATAATTCGTAGTTGATTACCAGTTACTAGCAAGAAGATTGTGCACATCGACCTCTGTGATGTGGGACAGCTCAACATATGGTGTTAGCCATAAAAAACTGGAACTTCCCCAGGCTAGTTTAGGGTATTCGGTCCAGAAAAACTTCAGTGATTTTGCTGACTTTCGGACAGATCTATACTACTCAACTCCCGTTCATAAGTAGCGAGTCCCATGACACCGATAAAATTATATGGAGAAACTAAAAATTTTTGATCCGACAGGTCTTGGCAGACGTAGATATGGTTACTCACTAAACACAAGCTGTCCTATCGAAATTATTTTCACTAGGTTGATAGAACGACTATTCTATTTGCTTACCGGTTCAATGCTGCTCTCTTCTTGACTTATCTCACTGACTCACCTCGCGTTAGCTATCTGCCCCCCCCCAAATCTCCCCTTATCTTTCCAAAGCGCAGAGCCTCCAAGTTTTCAGTACATAGCTGAGTTTTTTCAAGACTGTCAAGATTTTTTGCTCAGCTTAGGCCATCAAGTAAATCGACAGGTTAGTAACACGTGCTAGTAACAGGTGTCATAAGACATGCCCACAAAGTAGTTGAACGTTTTTTGAAAGCACGTAGAATTTTAAGAATGTATTTGTTTTTCTCATTCCGTTTGCACTCATTTGCACACAGTTTTGACGAGGGACTCAGCGCATTCCCAGCTCGATCTGCCTTTTATGATATTCCGCAACTGGATGGGCTGAACAAATGCTGCTCCATGTTTCTGTCAGAGAGATTTTCAATATAATGCAGTATGTTTTTATGAAGGAAAATACTCACAAGTTTGCTGAAAACTATTTGACAGCTGACAGCTGCTTCCGAACTTCTTGGAGCTCACCAGGTACGTGCAGTTTCCGAGGTTCCGTCAACCTCAGGTTTCATTTGAATCCAGTTTGTAAGAGAGTTACACCTGGGAATCAGTTTAGTCTCCCGTGAAAACCAAATTGATTTGCAAATGAGTGTATTTGTCGGAATCAGTCCAATTTGGCTAGAAGTATAACATAAGGTTGACAGAAACTCGAGGACTTCGCCTGCCGGATGAGCCCCAAGAAAGGCGAAACCGGTCGTGGGCAGTCAAAGAGTTTCCAGAAAACTTGTGAGTAGTTTTCTCTGCGAAAATATACTGCAATGTCTCGAAATTGTACCAACTGAAACATGAGGCGGCCTTCTTGCAGCACATTCAGCTGAAGAATATCATAAACAGGATGTTCACGGCTGGGATTCAGCTGAGTCCCCGGTCACCACTAACCTAATGTGTGAATAAGCGTTTGTCTGAACTTAGGTCCAGCTTGGTTTCCATGTAGACAACAGAAACGAAGAGGATTTTCCGTGCCCCTATTAACATAGTATCGTGTTAGAAAGAACACTTATTCCTCAAACATCTCTTTGTCAACAGAACGTAGGATAAACGGTTTTGCTGAAGAGATTGCATGGATTGGATACTGCCAGACTAGTGACGATACTGAGTTTGAGATAGCTCAGTCGTTTGAGTGCGAATTTAGTGACCGGAAGACTCGTGGTTCGAACCCAACCCCGGCATCTCAACTGCTCTTGTCTAGGCCTGGTCATCCTGGCAGTATCTCGGGTAGCATGACAGGGAAACACAAAATGTGACGATTAGTCAGTTCGTTTAATATAGAATGATAGGAAAACGACTGTTCAACGAACATATCCGTTTGTAGAGCAAACAAGCAAAAGTCGGGTCCATTCAAATTCACATAGAATGTATTTTTGGTGGGGCGCAAAAACCGCAGCTGTTACTCTTCTCAACTCAAAGAATTTCCTTTAATCCGGGCACTTTATCAATATTTTTTTTGTGAGACCAAGCAGTGGTCATTGAGCTGTTTATACCACCTACCAATGTAAGGGGGGAAGCCCTTCGCCGCGAAGCAGCTTATTAGTATACATCAACTAAACATTTACAAACTATCTGACAGGAAAGTAAACATCTCATATACACCTTATTTGTAAAAACTGAACATCCTTACGCGTCTTCTTCAACTTTCGTGGATATTCATTGACTATCGCACAATTGTAAACGAACGCTGCAAAGCAGTTCCATAGGTCCCGTAATAAACCCTACCTTCCACTAGACGCGAGGCGGAGTTACGAGAAAACCACATACTACTCGCATGACTCCTCAGTAGTATCCGCCGTTACACCAATATCCTCTAATAGTCTGCCTGCATGAGTGGACTGACAGACGTAAATGAACTCATCTGTTGCGTTGGTCTGCAGCCAGAACAGCAGTCAATTCAGTGAGTGGAATAGCATGTCAAATTGTTCCCAGTCGTTGCTAGACAATATGTGGTGTTTTGGATACCAGTGGACAAGGTGTATTACGGAACAGCTTGCTGTCGCTACAACCTCTTTGTTGTTGCCAGAGTTTCCGATGGATAACATTGGTAAGGCTGTGGAGCGTCTTGTTGACCGAGTTACCTGAACATGCGGCCGCTTGAAGGTTCCACATCACTAGGCTAGCTAAGCCTAGCAACAGAGTGAAGTCAGAAAGGAATAGGGGCGTGATGGGTTTCTGCGTGGGTATCGAAACGATAATGACTTCCGCTATCTTTCTATTCGGTTATGTTGAAAACGAGGGTTGCTTTTAAAGACGCCGGTTCAAGCCTCTGACCCAAATCACAGTGATAAGCCGCACAGCCCAAAAACACATAGAAACCTAACTCCCTACGTTGTTTTACACCTCACAAGAGTTTGAAGCCATATTGGTCTCTTGTTCACTGATTGCAAATAGGTTAACTTAGTCGTTGAGATTTGCACTTACACGTCCTTTTACCGGTTAGTCGTTGTATGATGAGATAGACTGTCGTGTGGAATAGATTTTCACGGAAGTTCGCTACAGCAAGCGCCCCACACAACAGTCAGTTTGTTTTGTGATAGTGCGTGTTCGCATTCATTATACAGAAGCGCACCCCCCAAAAAACAACATAGGGATTGCATCCGTCAGATATTTATTCATTACCCAACCAGGTAGGAAAGAATCAAGAAAGGATCAATACCATATTTTACCAAAACGAAGAGAGACAGATTTGATTAGGGTGATATGGATGGAGGGGTGATTCATGTCGGTCGAATCAGGTGGACAGCAGACATGTTTCAATGCTGTGTGCGTGTTCAAAGATTGTCGGATAGCGTGTGTTTTACTCTGGGGGTGGACTACCTTGTCCAACCAAACAGCTGATTAGTCAACCTCATCGAAACCACGACTCATAGCAAAGTCTTATGAATTTTTATGTCTCGGCAAAACATGGTTTTGTCTGTATATTTGCAGTTTGTCTCCTAACAAGTTGACTAATGCGATCACCTGAGTTTTTCGAGCCTACTGAAGTTCACCAGAGCGGCTGTAAGTTTCTGTTAGCATCCAGCGATTTCCCTTAATTTGCCCTATCTAGGCGCAATCGCAGTCAACCTTATGGACTCATTTATCTCCGTTTTCTTGTTTGCATGGCGCTTTTATCCTACCTACCTGTCTCTGTCGTGTGCTCTCTCTCCATCTGGAAGGCTATGCGTCGGTTGAAGTCAGACAAAACCCAACACGTAAGAAAGCAGAGAACATCGTTTCAGTTTAACACACTGAACAATGCCAGTGGCATGTTCATGGAATAACAGTCTTTTGGAAACTATATTCTACCGCAAGCCGACTTAGGTAGACCGCCACCTGAACTTTTGTTCTGCTTGTCAATTTGGACTTGAAACGAACCGTGGCATATAGAATGACCTGTCCCACTTCCTAACGATTCATCATCACACTTAATAAACAAGCGCTGAAAACAATGGGAATCCCGTAGACCACCTTATCGATCGCAACGTCCGTGGCATTTCACACTTTTCTTCCTCTCACGTGACGTCTGATTATGTGAATTCATATGTGATTTCACGTACCGGTGCACACTGTTGGCACAAATGGTGTCACGTACACAATAGTTTGAATGAGTAGTCAAGCGTTATACAAAATGCTCGGTGAGCTAGCAAGGCTTGAAATAAGGTTGGGCGCTCAAAACACACGTATGGATATTTAATCCCCGACCAAGTCACGTGTACAAATCAACCTTGACAAAACAACCAAGGTCGTGTTATAGATCCCATAAGAATCAAGGTTTTTTTCATTAAACTTAAACCTTCAACAATACTGTTAGATAGTACGTACGTTTACTAGACCCATTTCCTTGGAATTCACCCGCGTTCTTCAACCACCTTCTCCTCTGACCCTCGAATGTAACTGGTAGACCTGTAATCGAAAGTAATCGATATGTGTAGTATTAAGCAAAAGAGCCTGTCCGCTTTCCTTCAACACACAGAGTACAATAAACCAAATTCTCAATGCCTTCAACTGAACGAAATAGTGCCTCACCTTTCCCATCTAATATTATTTGGTATCCTGGATGCTATAGCGATTTGAGCTGTTGGTGTCTGCTTTTTTTAGTAATGTCCGCTGACTTCCCCTGGAACGAATTGCGGCGCGAAGTATTGTAGGAATTTTGGACCGGTCCATCACGTGACTGCTCTTTTCCGTCCTTTAAATGTGGTCAGCCTATGTCGAAAAGCACTGCATCTTCCTTATTGCAAATCATTGGCAGTTGGTACTTCAGTAATCTCGAAGGGATTCGAACCCGCAACCACCCGGTTTGTAGTTGAAAACTAAACAATTCGGTCACGAGTTGCTGATCATTGATGTGAGTAACCCACACTTGGAAGGGACATGACCTCCGTCATCTTGCACTCACAGAATTCACATCACGTGGACACGTGTCGACTGGCTCCTGGACTGCCAACTTTTCAGTTGGAATGTTCTGTCGTGGTTGAATCATCAATTCTCGACTTTCAGCTTCGACTGACTGAATGTTGTTGAAACTTCGTCATCTTTTGCTGGGACCACGTTATGACCCAAATTAGAATGACATGAAAAAATGCTATCGAATCACTAGGCGCAAGGATGGGCCCCTTCAATAACAGATATGACAGGTTCCTAAGACTATGACCGCCACTTTTTTACGTATAGTGTCATATAATAAGCTCACACTAGAAAAACGGCTGCCACTAAACCAGTTTTTTATTAGTTACATATTGCTTTGGTCCAATGAAGTACTTTCTTGGGTTCAACACCTGCTAGAATTTCCTTGGCTATTCTTGGGGTTCCCGTTTTCTTCATTCGTTTGCCCACTCACCATTACAAGCGGTTCTTACATATTCGATAGATCGCACTCATCTTTCCGAACCGGAAGGCAGCTCACCGTCGGTTTCGCCCTTTCACCTCGGGTTCACCAACTAGGCGCAATCCCTGAGTTTCTGTCAACCCTATGTTCTACTTGAATCCAAATCGATCAATATTCGCCCAGTAAACTCATTTGCATACGGATTTGGTTTATTTATGTTTGACGATTTATAAACGTTGCCAAAACCATCTTTTAGGCCTGTTTTATAAGATGATTTATATACGAACACTACCGATGTGTTAAACAGATAGGGAACAGCACAAAAGCTCAAACATGGGCTGTCCCCTTGCCGGTGTCACTCCTTAGTCATAGAAACAGAGTTCTTGACCAGATTTTAATGAAGATTCTTGGGTAGCCATTACAAAATCGTCGCTCCGCTTTCGTCTTCGACTCTGTTGTGTTGCAATGCGTCTCGATCCGCTTGAGTAGGGTTCGAACACAGCTTTGTTTGTGGTAGCTCGGATGGTTGCTGAAGTAGCTCAGAATCTGGTCCGTGTGCGTTTCTTTCGCGTATACTTCAGTTTGCATTCGATCGTCTGTTGTCCTTTTGACCAGCACATCAAGGAATGCCACAGGTTCTACTCCTCTGTTTCCTATGTTCTTCTGAAGTAAATGTGGGGAGACACGTTATTCAGCATTTGATTCGCTCGTGACAGTTCGGTAGTTCGTCAGTTCTGTTCCTCCGTTCCCATGGATTCGCTCGCGTCTATTGTGCGTCACTTTTTGACAAGTTGTTCCGACATTCCGTTTATCGGTCCATCAAATAATGACGATCGCTTTAGGTTGAGAAGTGCACTGCTGCTTCTGGCTAAGAGAAGCACTTTACAATTGTTTTTTCTACTTGCGGACACCGCGCCCTGTAATATGAATGTCATCTGAACGTACAACATTCGAAAGCCGGACTAAACAGGCTACCTGTCAGTCATGGGTGATTCATTTGAGGTAGGCTAGACTTGCACCTTTGAGTGACACACTTCTGGAGAACGCCACCAATAAGTGATGCGGGCAGTCCAGTTATCAGCCGGTACATATGTCTACTTGCTCTCAGTAATTAGTTAGGGTATACAGACGGCGAGATGGCTCAGTGGTTAGAGTGCGAATTTACTGGCCGGTGGGTCCGTGGTTCGAACCCGACCTCTGCATCTTGACTTCCCCTGTGTAGGCTTGGGCAACCTGGCAGTAGCCCAGCCCTCATGCTTTCTCCGGGTGGCATGGCAGCTAGGCACCGAAAGGGTGCTATAGCTGAACGATTTTTTATACCGAGGCTGATGAGCCTCTCGCTGGTTTTTGCCGAAAGGGCAGAGCACACTCCGTCCGTAGGCAACAGTCGCAAATATCACTGATCTTACTGCGATATTTTAACCGTTGTTTTTGTCAAAATGACGCCGACCGCTTGCACATTTTGAAAGATTGTGCACCTTGCGCAAAGGAAATTTGCTTTCGAACGGTCCTGTTAACAGATGCGTGTGTTTTCTTTATGGAAACCCTAGCCGTACTGACTGTTGGTCCAAGTCGAGGCAAAGCAGACTCGAAGGCAAGTTCTACTAAACAGTCAAGAGGACCTCACCCGTTAGCAGAAAAGATGTACTCCAAAAGGGTCATCGAAGCAGCAGAGAAACCGTGTGGACAGTAAACAGCTAACAGAAAGAATGGTGCCGTAAATGTCTGGGAGTGTGGTGACCGCAAATGAACCACAATCAAATAGAGAAAAACAGGACCACCTCTTAATTAGATTAGGAGCACGAAGAATTAGGGGAGGTGACATCAAGCCCTCGGGTTAAAAGGTCAACAGTAATGGACACGATAAATATACACATGATAAAGAAAATTCAGAGAGCCTTGTCAACCGGTCGAAAGTGGGTGAGAGATAAAGAGCGAAACTTCTTGCATAGTATCAGGAATTTCCTGCTGGATTGCTGTATCACGAGGTTTCCTGGCAATCCTCAACGTCACTCTCGACAGTCAGACATCCGCTTTCTTGAAGTGTTGGTTCGAAGAGATCCAAAATTTGCGCACTTTCATTAGTTCACTATCGAGAGGATTTCGATGATAAATTCTTTTTGAGCTCGATTCTTCTATCTTTGTGAGTTTTCTGTAGACAGAACCAATCTGTCTTATTATCATTACCGACAGAACCCCCAGATGAGAATACTAGGGTTTCAATGGCATACCAGGATTATTCGTAAGTGTGCAATTCATGGGTGTACATCGGCTGGGATACTGCCGGCAGGAGAACGATTATGCACCCAAAGTCTGACCTTTGGAGGAAGGGCAAACAACATTTTTAAGGATTAAGTCACCACACAGGTTCCAACCTCCACTTTTGAGGACCAAAAACTGTGTTTGTCAAACATCTACCCATCGGCCCTTCTGGTATGAGAGGCTCGGTTAGTGTCACCGGTACAGTCCTCAGTATACCCCAGTAAGGGTTTTTTTCGAAAACTTCGGTGAAAGTAGAAGCGAATGTCATGGGAACCCTTTTGACGGTTCTTGGAGTAGATTGATGCTTGACTGAGACTCACTTCTCTCCAAAACTTGTCTGTCTTCACAGTTTGTCCCAAGCAGCCCGAGTTTTCATACATTACCATTGTTTCTGCAAAGCGACAAGTTGGTAAGATTAAAAGTGGTCGGCCAAATCCGTTGGGGAGACCTGAATTATACCATAGGGGCTTATGAACAAGCTGCTCATTGACCTAGTGGTGAACCACATGAATCAGTTATTGTTTCAATGATATCCTCGTTCAAATAGCCATTTAGTTAGATTGGTATTCGTAAATGTTCCCCATTCCGTGTGCGCGTACTATGATCTCGGACTACTGAATGTGCAAAGCCTAAACTGTGAAAAACATTTCCTTAGAAAACATGACTTCCGGCTATTTTCACTACAGTTCACTAGCAACGGAAATTTTCTGTCCGCTTCTCCACAGCACTGTGCTCAGGAAATAGCAGCATGGCAACACTATTTTTGAACTACTTAACGGAACATAAGTAGCACAAATTTAATAAGCTATATAACAGTCCACTGGGCCATGCTGCTGATATCTCGTCCGGTCGTAAAGCCACATGGGTGGGGGAAAATGAATTGGCCAAAGATATGCTTCAACCAAATAACTGGCCTGACCGAGTGATGAGCCGAAAGTGTCACTTACAAAACAGAAAAAGAACATCTATACTGACGTTCATTTAAATGGACACTGAACGTATACCTGCATCTGTATTATCAGGCAGCCCAAATGTGTACAAATCCAGTCACGTGGTCTGTGCCACCGCCGCAAGTCAAAATGTCAGGGTCACTTACACCTACGAGCTGCGATGATACGGACCTGCGTAGAGCTAACCGGGGGCTTCAAATGCGGCGAAAGGCACACGCTGAAAAAACCCTTACCATATCAGCCGACCCCAACTAAAATTGATCGCAAGTTATCGATCAACACAGAGCATATAGATGAATCATACTCATCGTTCCATAGCCTAACAATAAATATACTGCTGCCGAGATTGAAGACTCTTGAGACCGTAGTGATTAGTATTTTCCAGCCAATTCTTCGCTTCTAGAAAGGTCTGATGCTTACTTCGATAAGACCTTGCCTTTATTGTTTGGCCACATTGTTCCAGGCTTGTACGCATGATATAAAGCACATTGTTTTATGTCGCGTGTTTTGTGACAGAAACCGTGTACGAAATGAATTCATTCCACGGTCTTGGAAGGTTTTGTGACACTTCTGTAGTGGGTTATACATCCACGTCCGTTTACCGTAGCAGAGGAAATCCACCAAAACTTTTCTGGGCACCAGGAAGCATAAGCAGACAAAATCTAGCGCGATTATCTTTAAAACTAGGTGTCTGCTTGTCCTTTTATTTTCTTTAAATTTTTTCGTAGCCCTATCCGAGTCCCCGCATCGTGCATTATTACTGCGGATAGAGCCCACGTCGAGGTGCCAGATAAGTAGCACCTGGAAGCAGGAAGTCTACTTTGGTACAAGTCATCGCAAACTGAAGGGAAGCGGCTTTGGGCATATTCAGTATTAACAGTGGATTTCTTGCGTGTTATTCTATGACTTTGTTTAGCTAGGTTAATTTGTTTTCGAAATGCTGAGACGCTAGTCTGCTCTTCGCAGTCGACCTTCGTCAGCACGGTTGTCCTCGAAACAAATGGGTTTACTCTGTTTTGTCCAGCGATGGTCAGGTTTATGGCTTCTCTTTGGAAGTGGACCCACTCCTCAGGGAATAAAACTATGGACTTCATAGAGAGATGGAGGTTCCTGTTGGAGATGGATGAAGAATGCTGGTTCTGGACTATCCCAGAGTTTAGCCTATCTTCAAAATGGTCAAAGTATGATCGGGAACCCGCGGCCTTACCCTACTGGTCAGCAGCTAAGCCATGAACTCTGAAAGTTGCCACTTGAGTGCGTGTAGGCCAGAGAAATCAGTGGTATGTGAAAATGGATCTGCTACCTTTCAAAACAATGAAATCAAAAATCACTAACTTCCTTTTATTGAAGGCCTAAAATCGGACGTTGCCATGCACCTGAAGGCATTTATTTGGTGGTTCCATTTCAAACTATTCTACAACATTGTGGGTCAGGTAGTCGGACGAGCAGAACAGTCTCCATAGTGCCAATCGTCTGCAAAGACAAGGGATTTTTTTTCAGAAATTACTGAAGTATGCACACGAAAAAATCTCTACTTTTCTATGGGCAACTTTGCAACTAGTATTTGAAGGTGGATCTCTTGTTTCTCAGTACTGTCGCTTGTCTGGTTGACAACTTTCATCTGTTGCTGCAAAGGATGACTGTCTATCACATCTCAAGTGGCCTTAAAAGTATCCTCTCCAAAGTGGTATTCGCAGTCCTTCAGTAATAGTTACGGAGACATACTTTCAGCTGTGCTTGCTCTTATACACGGACGTGGTGCCTAACAAAGTGTTACCAATCTGTTCTTCAGGTGATACAGACCTTGAGATGCCACCTTCTGGTCGAAATAGGCTTAGGCAACTGTGTGACGTCCACTCACCACACAGAGCTACAGGCGAGAGGCAGTAAGCCCGGAAGCCCCAATTGTTCTCTTGTGTGAAACTTTTCATTTCATTTACTTAAAAAAGCAATAGAATATATCCACTCCGACGTGCGTTTCAAGGTCGTTTTCGCCTGCATACAAAAGACATTTCGAGATTATCGGTGTTGTTGAACACCGGCCACCTGAAGTGTGACTTGTTCAACCGACGAAACACCGAAACATCTTGAACACGCCAGTGCTTTTCCTAATAAACTGGTTACTTACTTAGAAAGTGCTTGCCCCACCGAGTTGTCATATTGGTTTCTTATAAACAGGAGTCATTGTAAAATTCTGTTGGCTAACAAAAATGTTTTCGCGTTCTCTTCTTCTGGTCAATACAGATCGAGAGATTACAAAACCACAAGTGAGCGATCCAACCAGGGAAAACAAGGGGAAACGAAGTCTGTGGGTAAAAGCGTGAAAACCGTTTACATCACGATCGGTTGGCCTGAGTGGCCGGCGGTCACGTGACTCCGTGCATGTACGAACGCTTTCTGAGTGCATGAGCGGATCACGATTGCCTAAATTGTGGCCAGACATTAATCTCAGTAGGCATATAGGGGTTTGGTACCCTATTCGATGTGTCACATGACTCGCTTCAATCAAGTGAGCGACCACTATTTCATTGATAGACCTCCTCTGTCCGGCTGTCAGCCAAAATGGTTCCTCTAATCAGCAACCTTATGAGTAGTTCATTACGAATATACATGTATCGCGATATCTCGAATATCGTAGCAACTGAAACATGAGACGGCCTGGTGCAACACATTCAGTTGCGTGGAAACATCACAAACGAGAGATTCAGCTGGGTTCCAGGTGAGCCTCTCGCAAAACCAAATTTGTTTGCAAATGAGTGTATTTCGCAAACATTGATCTTCTCCATGGCTTGGTAGCTAATAGCTGTTGAACTCAGAACTTGTGTGTCTGTCGTGAAGAAGGTCTGGCCATCCAGTAGACGCGTGGCGAACCCTCCGTGAAGTTCACTTGAAAAGGTGTGACCTGTTGTGACTTTCTAGTCAGCTGAGATTGTAGAGAACACAAGATGTGATTGGTCTGTAAAAAACAACCAAACACGCGTTTCACTCTAGTAGGGCGGATGCAGCAAGGTTGGTAGTTGTTTTTCGCTGTTTTACCGCAGTACAGCTAAGTACCACTGACCACTCTTGAGCTTATGGCGAATCAAAATCTATCTTTTGTTTTACTAAGTATGGTGAACTTTGTCAGGAAATCTGATTAAATGAGAACTGTCGAGTATTCGTCAATGGGACCTGGAGTCGAAGATGTTAATTATAGACTCAGGATATGGTTAGTTTGGAAGGCGACCCACAATGCGTTCTGTGCTAACTGGTTGCCAGTCCCTGTGGTAATCTTTTTAAAGTAACACTCAACGCGAATACTCTGAGGGATCCAAGTTCCGAAGAATCTTCATTTCTTTTTCATAGCAGAATGCATGAGGTTGCTGAAACTTCACGAAACCCACTTCCGGGTTCGTCAGGTAGCGCGGCCCCAGAGTTTCTACGAACCATAGTGTAAGCTAGTGGCGAGGTTCACTCGATTGCGAACTGAGCTGGTGTTTGAGAGGAAGACTGAGTTGGACCTCTCTTTTGAGACACTTCTCTGAAACATGACCGTCACGAATAGCAGTAAGGCATCGGCTTTGAACGCTGATTTGCCGTCGATGATGATGATGATGGTGATGATGATGATGATGATGATGATGATGATGATGATGATGATGATGATGATGATGATGATGATGTTGGCGATGATGATCATGAACTGAAACGTAAGGCGACCTTTGTGCAACGTATGCATTTGATAAAAATCATAAACGAGGGATTCATTTCAACTTGTCGTCTACACCAATTTGCAAATGAGTGCATCTCATCAATCCGTAGTGCTGTCTTTTGTATGCGCTTAGGCGTTCTACTCCATGGTTGCGCTATTCCAATCCGTAATGTCATTAAGCAGGTTGAGAGAGACAGAGCGCACGACTTTCTTTTGTGTTCTGTGTCTACAATACAAACAATACACTGTCGTGCGGCATTTCCGAAAACCCTGATAGCCACCACACATTTGTAGAGTATGTTGAAGAAGTCGCTTCCTTTATGTCGAAACATCACTCCAGGATTCTGCTAAAGCATAACTGAATTTTAGTTTACACGTTATATGCTGTAAATCTTGAGCATTTCGTTCCCTTGTAAACCAACTCCGGATTTCCCCTGCATCACGTGGTTGCTCAAACGATTTTTCGTGTCCATTTAAACTGTATAGCAAGCCCAGAATTAAAAACAAACTTTTTGGTTTTCAGGAAATTCGTCTAATTAGAAGCCACAGAAAAATGCCTTGTTTTATTTCCAATCGACTGGCTTTTCAAAACTCTATTCAAGCTTTTTGTGTTCCTTTCATTAGTGAAAATACGTACTAGATGCATGAAAAAATCATTCATTAGATTTCTTGACAAGCCTACTAGAATTACACAACGGGGCATAGACGTTATAGAGAGCTTCAGATGGCTTTTTCTCTCCTAGCGGGACCGTCCAATTGGACAAATCAGCTGGACTAATCTTGAGAGTGATCTCTTCTGAGAGCGAACTCTTCATTTTATTAAGTTTCAGGGGACTGTGTTATGTGAGACCATCAGAGACTGACCACATCAGGAGATGTATTACTTTGGTTATGATAACGGAAACACTTCCTCTGCACAGGCTCCTCCAACGAACAACTACATCGACTATTTTGACCACCCTGGACGTTGTGACAAATGAAGTTAGGATAACGTACTTGGCACAACCAAAACGGGGTGTTTCAACCATCTCGGAGGGCTTTTATCAAGTGAATGACCTACACAAGTAGTGCTTTTAGGAGCGGAACATAGTTAAACTCTGAATTTAATTACGTTCTCAAGTTGGGTTCGACTTATATTTGTAGGGCTTTCCTAGCTTCAGTGGACCGTCGGAATGGAGTTTGATACACCTGCTTCACCGTGTAGGGCGAGAAATGTTATGGTTCCCTCTTGAGCTCGAGATAGCTCGGTGGTTAAGGCACAAACTTCCTGACCGAAAGGTCCGTGGTTCGAATCCAACCTTGACATCTCGACTGCTCCTGTCTAGGCTTGGGAAACCTGGCAGTATCTCAGCCCTGAGCCTCTTTCAGGTGGCCTATCAGCTAGGCATCGAAAGGGTGTTACAGCTGAATGATTGTTGTTTGTTTATAGTGCCCTCTTCAGGACAAAGCGGAGTTTATTTTGCAGGGGATCACTCTGGCATTTAAGATTTGTGTAGCTGAAAACCATGTTAAAAACCTTCCGTTTCGTTAGCAGCAAACTTGTTTGTGCTGCGTTTAGTAGTGCGCCTACTTGCCGTCTTAGTGTAGCGAAATACAAAACATTAATTTCACATCTTAGTCTTTTTGTCGGAGGGAAATTAATCCCCTGGCACATGTGAAGTGGCCTCTTTGTGAGGTATGAATTAGCATCTCGAGAGACACCAATCTCAAGCTAAGTCCCAAGAGACCTGAGTGAAGTGGTCTCACTTGGGAGAGAGGGTTGATCTCCCGGGGAACTTAGCTGACAGGAGACTGGCGTGTTTTATTTTGACTGAACCTACACAAGTAACTGTGACAATTTCAGCAAGCGAGGTTTGATCCCGTGTCACCATTTTGCTTATACGATCCGGGGTGTTCTTTCGCAGATTCCACTGCTTCTCCGTTCTTGTTCTCACTTGAAATCAGCATGGCAACCTGGAATACATTATCCCAAAGGTACTGACGCATTTCCGAGCTAGATTTCTCTGTGTTGCTCATACTGACCCTAAGTGTATCGAAAATTTCTAGATTAGATGTCTTCTGAAAAGTCCGAGAACTATTTAATGAGATGATGCTCCAACATACAACCGCTAACTTGACTCCACATAGACAGTTGAGGCCTCTGCTGTGGCTGTAAGGGTCATTCTCCAGTTGTACGGCTGGCTGGTAACGGTTCTCATAGAAAGGCTGAATAGGCAACGTGAGAGAACGGGGACTGCTCGCGAACTGTGTACTGTGGGACCGTGGAAGGCACTCACAGTAGTGAACACACCGTCAGCCCCGTCAGCGTCGTTTGACTAAAGTTAATCTGTATAGAGCGTCTAGTTTTCCTCGCTTAATTTTGGAGAAATGCTTGACGCACAAAACAGTCTTTCTCCAGAGGTCAACCAAGGATGTCTAGTCCGGTGCTGTTTGAAGAAACAACTGTCCTTCCTTTGTTGCTTTACCAAGCGCTTTACATCTTTGCTGTTCTTCCTGGAGCTTTTGGGCTATGTTGTGACAAGTCGACGCTGTCTTTTTACTCTCACAATTTAATAGGCACTTATGTTCGTACTGCACTACTCATAAGGTTGCTGAAAATTCTTCGACAGCCCACTACCGGTTTCGCCCTTCTTGGGGCTCATCAGGTAGACAAATGAGTGTATTTCGTTAATAGGCATTCCTTTTCCTGGAGCTGTTTGGAATTTAAGGACGATTATCAACTGCTGTCCATGAAGATGATGGTAGTCATGCGTGAAGAAAAGTCCAAGGCCTGTCTATGTCTGTAAACTAATGCCGCTCTGTTTTGCAAACAACATAGCGAAAGCCATGAAGGTTTTCATCCAGACTGTCATCCGCACTAAGATGCACGTTTCCTTCGTTTTATCTCAACCGAATTTCACTCCATAAACAAACAATAAAAATTCATAAAATGGGTGGGAGCTCATCAAAAGTCACCCCTGCGGTGCTCCAAGATCTTGAATATCGTCCCAGCTGAACTATGGGCCGCCCGTCCAAATAAATTCGTAAAGACTATACTATATGGAGCTGTAAATTTTCTAGCTTAGCTGTCCTGTTTGGTGGGTTACGTGCAAGCCATCACTGTACTAACTCAGCCACTCAAAGACGACGGTCCATATCTCTGTAAAAAGTGAACTTTATTCCATCTTTTTTCTCAATTTCAGCTTTGTGAATTAGCCCACCATGCCTTAGACCCCATGGCGTTTAGTGAGGTCTCGACAGACAGTCATAGATGAGGCTTTCGAATGAGACTTCATCCTGTAAACTGAGCTAATCTGTGCTGGAAAGCATAGAAGCACCATACAGCGGTGTCATCCTCGTTGAGGATCATCAACAGAGCGTATCTCACAAGGAGTTTCGAACCCATGACCTCCTGACTAGTAGTTTGAACGCAGCGACGAGCAGCTGACCTGTATTTTGATTAACTCGCACTTAAACGAGATACATCGGCACTCATCATTTTGCCAAGGAATTCAGATGAGACAGTCGCGTGTTGACTGGCTCCTCGAATGACAACTTCTCAGATGGAATCTTCACTCGTCTTGCGAAATTATTCTTCCTCTGAGCTACAGACGATGGGTGAAGTTGACAACAAATACAAGCAATACCATACGGTGGATATTGCGAATGGCCTGGGAAACACCTAACACGCGATCCCACGAGCAGTCAGTGGCTTTCCCCAACTCTTATTGGACAGCTGGGTTTTCATGAGTGGTCGATATATACACATGTACGACTGTAGTGTTCGTCTCTTAGAGATGTCTCTTTTAGAGACCATAATTTCCTGTATCCAACAGTTTTAGAACTTATCGATTCAGACTTATCATCAAATAAAACTTCCCTGTGGCGGGATCCTCGTGACCAGAGCACTTTAAACTTTATTCCAGTGTTGACCGTTCGCGTGTGATCATGCAATCTACAAAGCGTCTTTGTGAGATTTTTCCACAGCCACGAAAATGACCATGTTTTAAGGGTTAAATCCAAATAACTTCATTATTTTTGATTACCAAAGTTGTCGTGACTTCTATGGACAGGTGGTTAATATTCTTGTTGGCGAACAACCTGGAAAACACTTCTCCATCAACCTCAAATTTCTAGTCTTCGTACCCAGGGGATTCCGCAAAATAGCTTCATTGACCATCCTTTATGGTTTAGTAGTAGAACAATCTCACCATGTGAAACGAGTCGACCTGAGAATGTTACTTGACCTGAGAATGTTACTTTTGACTTTTTGTTAACTATACTATCGATGGCATCAGCACGTGACTTTTGACGAATACACTGTCATTTACGTACCACTATGGTTTCCACGGGGGACTTATCTGAAACCCAGCTGAATCTCTCATATTCTTCGACCAGATGTGCTGCAAAAAGTCGCCTGATGTTTCAGTTGGTACGATGTTCGAGACACCGCAGTATATTTTCTTGAAGGGAACTATTCACAAGGTTGCTGGGTTTCAGGTGAGTCTTCCATGGAAACAAATTGGTATGCAAATGAGTGTATTTGTCAAATTTCATACAGTTTGGGTACAACACGAGGTTGAGGAAAACTCGGGGACGGTGCCTACCTGACAACCCCCAAGAAGGCCGAAATCACCCGTGGGTTGTCGGAGAATCTTGGGCAGCCTTGTGGGTAGCCTCTAGTTACCAGTTTTTTTTTTTGAAAATGCTGCATTAGTACGAAGAAACAAAAAAAATCACCTACTATAGAGTGGTTGTCGGCACAACCACCGACCCATCGCTACGCTCCACCATGCTCCCCAACAACGCACTGATGATGTCACCTCGATTGGTGATGAAACGTTTGCAATCAAATTGCCCAGCTCAGCGAACAAACCAACGACCAAATCACCTACTTCCAAGATCTTAGTGTCCGTCTGGTTCCACATCAAGACACAACACAAGATTAGGAAATAAATGGACTCTCTTTCTTCCCACTCCTCATTAAGTGTTATATGTGTATGACGCCAACACGGAAAACTAGGCAGTATGTGACTGGAAACAAGAGCAATCGCTTTCGGATTTACTTCATTTGTGCGCTTTCTGAAAGGCTTCGGAGTCTGAGATTCAGCAGCCGAATTTCATCTTACCTCACACTGAGGGAATGAAATTACCAGAGTTGTCCTTGAAAAGCAGTGTTCTTATACATCATTTTGTCAAGGGCGTTTCCCAAAATAGATAGCAGGTCAGTAATAATGATACTACTGGCCAACGCTTCTAAGGGCACAATTGATTCCATCACATCCTTCCGTCGGTAGAACGAGAGGGACACAGTATCACATGTCTGTAGCGTCTAGGTACTTGTGTAACCGTGCACACTACTGATGGGACATGCGAGTAGTCTATGGTCAAGTATCAAAGCGCCGTTCCCGCATCCGACGGGAGATTGATAGAGGAATAATGGAGCCGCTTTGCAGTGTTTATTCATTAGTGTTTAACAGCTTGTGACCGCCCGGTTCTGGGTGGCCAGTGAACAACTTCGCACTCGAGGCCTCTCTTCTTGCCACGGGTAGTCGATTAACGATTTAATTAGAAACCCGACATTATCAATGACGGTAACCGCAAGTTCACGATTGATGAAACGCTTGTTTCATGCACTGGGTGACTGTGTGCTTGAATAGGTGAATATGCAATCGAAACTGACTGACATGGTGTAGTTCCTCAGAATTGTGACAGTTTCTATTCCTAACCGACTGATTCTCCGTTTGAACTCGGAAGAAGTAAGTGACATCCTACCAGGACCGAATCCATTCTGGAGTGAGATCGCTTACACCCAATGCACCATGCTCAGGTTTGACTGAGATGAGTGATCCGCCAAATGGTCCATGGGCTCATATCATGGTGTAAGATCTCGCCGCTAGAGTCTTTCACGAAACAATTCATGGAAAGCGATTCTATAGACAGAGAAGAGTTGTCGGCTTCTTTCAGAGAGAAAGCCATTCAAAACGCATATTAAATGATCACTTTATGTTAAGACATGTTGATTAGTAACGGTAAGCTGCATACTTATGTGTCTGAGACTATATTGTTGACTGATAGTTGCCACTTCACATAAGAAAAGCCGATATAAATCAGGCTTCTAGTAATTATTTACACCACTAAATAATTGTGGAACATATTGTCTTACTTATGGAGAGAGACTTGAGAGTCCCTCCAAAGTCGTATGACTCTGGACACCAACGAAATTTTATTCGATTCAGTCGCGTCCGCCTGAATGGTCGGTGAACATTATAAGTTCGGAAGTTACTGTATCAAAAAGGTTAACCATTCCATTTTTCACTAGGTGATGTGCCACGTTCCCCTAACTCCTCCAAATACATCATATAGATTCAGGTCATGCTTGAGGTCCATATGTGAAGGCTGATTTGAATATATGCCTCCTCAAATGTGTACATTTCCACGAAGTGTCAAAATGTGCAGTGAACACTGACATTGTAGCGTTTCTATGACAGTTCAGTGTCGATAGACCCGAAGACAACTTGAGTGTCAATTACCAAGCTAGGGAGTATGGTCTTTCAAGTGCATTTTGTCCTGTTATTTTACCGACTTCGGTTTCCCGACACCTTTGATCTGCGATTAGTAGTTACTTCACTGTGGATAGGGTGGCAAATTTTTCCGGTACTTCTCATGCTAATCGGTTGTTTCCGGGACATGTGTAGTAGGGATCCGTTTGCAGCATAGTCACCATCCGGCACATCGGCAACTGTGTTGGAGTACTTTGTATCCCCACTATCGCAGTTTTCATCAAAGCGTTACCTTCCACGACCGTGTTCAGGTCGCCGATGCGACTGCACTGCTTAGCGTTACGGTATTTTCGGGCAGCCATGCTTTGACCGTGCATTTGGGAATGCATAATCGATGGGTGACGCGTTCTGCATCCCCATTGGTCGATTGGGTTGAAGCAATCTAGTTTCAACCAATAGGATTTGCACAGCCAACGGCCACACCTATCGACCAACACGGGACGGCCCAAAGAGCGTGTGACTTTCCGCTAGGACTGTCACACGAGGCGGCCTGGCCACATAGGCGGGATCGTAATCCTGTGACGTTGCACTGGTTCTCGACGCAGTGATTACTACACATTCAACAGGTCGCTACTAATTGGGGATATAAAACTGGTTTAAATCTGTTTGAAAAAAGTTCGGACCATCTGAGAAGTCATCGTGTCAGAAGGGCTTAGTAAATCGGACAATTCCGATGTCTTGGATTCATCCATGGGACAAATAAAAAATGCGACTACTCCATGTACCTCGATTGCTACTGAGTGAGTGTCATCACATTGTTAAATGGTGTTTATTCTCCGTACGGTTGCTACGGTTACTATCTTGATAGGTGCACGATGGGAACTATTTCAACGTTTCAATAACAGGAAACAATATTTCTAAGTTTTTGTTTTGTTTTGGCACGTTATTATCAGTAACGGCATGAACATTCGGTGGAACTTTCTGCGCTCTAGGTTGAGGGTCCATGCTACATTGTAGTTCACTAGAATTCTTCACACTGTTGGGACCCAATGGACATAACCGCACTATACACTTACTATTGTTCGGTCTTCTTCATCAATGTGAGTCAACTTTTCAGTAAAATTGGTCTCAAGATTAACTTGCTAAAAATTATGTAGGTGTTGTCCTGCGGCGACCACACAGAGAAGAGAAACACGCTTCAATTTCGTCCGCTTTACTCAACCTAGGGGCTTGTTAACAGAAATTCATGAATGTTTTACAAGGATTTTTATGAAAGACTATCTCATGGTTCAGAGCTTTCTAACCCCGATCGCTAGAAGCGGAATTGCGCAATTACAGGTACATAATTTTGACTCTAGAGAGTAAATTTTTCTCAAGGAAAGGTCCATGAGGTATTGTTTGATTTCTTTGCGAAGCGAGTGCCCCGAATTTTCATTTCTGCTTAGTCTGCTTGACCAAAATGTGATGTTTAAGCTACACTCAAGTCTGCCACAAGCACCATCCCTCGAGCAAGTGAAAAGTGGTACTTTTGGGGATCCGTATTTTTAATGTTCACCTATTTATTTGACAAAACGGGTTAACAATTAGCATGGTCCATGCAAATTTCCTCTCTCTCTCTCTCTCTCTCTCTCTCTCTATATATATATATATATATATATATATATATATATATAATTATTGCGGTGCGTTCGTCGAAGACAGGATATATCGGTTAAGGTGGATCAGACATAAGAGGATTATCACCTCCGTTGTTTCACTGCGGAGTACCTTGTAATGTCAAATCTATTTTCACTGAGAACTAAAAAGTTGCTTAGGCAGTCGCGTGGGTGAAAGTCCTAAACCTTCAAGGGAGCATATCTGAGGCCAATCAGTAAACACATAAGGTCCAGTCAGCAGATTCATGTAAGCTTTGGGAATGTAAAGCCCCTGTGGATGAGCACCACATCCTTACTATATTTACACCACACTAAGAAATCAAGCGTTCAGTAGAGTAACACAGAAAGACGACGATGACTTTGGGGAAGTAATTGTTTCTTAAGGCCTGAGACACGACAGCTTACTGTTCTCACACCAGTGAAGTAAGCCATTGCAGTTATATGGGCTAAAATTGCAGTGGGGATGCGGATGTGTCGTTGTTTGAGTGTAGAATTTGATAAATTATCCAGTTATTGGTCAAAAATTTTGCTGATCGGTTCTCCGTCTGCATCCAAACTCGACGAGTCTTAAAACTAAATCATTTACTCTGAAGGAGCTTTTATATCACGAGCAAAAATTTGCCCAGCTATAAGTCTGACAGTGATTTCCAGACTTTTCTGAAACAATGACACCTAGGTTTCCAAGCGGATTCGCATTGCTTGAAATACAAAATATTTTCATTTTGAATCAAATCATTTTGGTTTAGTAACTAACACAGATTTGCCACCGTTCGTCGTGCCACTAGAAAGTAGCGATTCGGATCATAATTCAGTTGTTATTTTTGGTCTTTTGTCTTGCCCTGACTGATCGACCCCTTCGGACTAGTGTAGAGCCAATTTTTCCCAGTGCGCGTGTGAGTTGTGCGCCAGCAGAGACCTTACAACTCTTACTGAAAAGGCCATCTAATAAGTGTGACATTACATGATGTCTACAACGAGAAGTGACAGTTTGACAGTTGTACTGGGGATGTGGACACAGAAGTGAAGTGACCGACTGATCTCTGTTCTCCATCAGGGCTCAATTGTTCACTTGACCTGTGTGGATCAATCACATTGCACCGACCGGAATGAGGAGAACGCGTGTCAGCGGCCTAGTGAGCACGCTAACCAATCAAGACGCGTTGAACACAAATCGTCAGCAACTTCAATGCTAGGTGGTGTTGTGAGATTTGGTAATGTTCAGTAGAGATTTCATCCTGCCAGTGATGCTAATCTATGCGGAAAAGTCGAGAAGTACCGTACAGCTGCTACGCCGTTCAGTGCGCATCTCACGAAACCCAGAGTTTCGAACAGGCGAACTTCCAGGCAGTGGTTGGGCATTTAACCGTCTTGCCACGAGTGGTTGATGGGGTTTCCATGATTGGAGGATGAGTGGCGCTGTGTCTTGTTTGAGTGAAAGCTAATCACACTGCTGATCAACCGCTCGTCGCCAAACACTTGTGTTCAACCAACGACCAGAAGTTCGCGGGTCCGGAACTCTGTTTTCCGTGAGATGCGCAACAGGGATGAAACAGCTGTGCAGTGCTTCTAGACTTTTCAGCATGGATTGATTTCACTGACAAGTTGAAACCTCTGTTGAACTTCAATTCTAGTCCCAGATGATAATCACCTCAGTCCGAAGGACTCTAATCTGTGAGTTAAAATCTAAAACAATGAACTTTTTCGGGAAACCTACATCACTGGTTTGGCCAACACATTTCCTGGGTAATAACGTAAAATTAAAAAGACAGGTCTTATTTCCGGTGTGTGCTCTTCAGGCAATTTGCAACACTATTTATATGAACACCCAAGGTCAGCTAAAGATAAGGGAAACAAAGGTTCGGTTTTAGGTAGTTAGCTTCGCAGTATTAGTACACAGAAGTTGGAAGACAAATTTCAGCGTCAGTCATTACATAATCGAAGTATGTCTCGGTTGATAATTGCTACTGGCCAGCTGAGTTTAACTGTCTGCAGGAATTGTTTTTACGCAACCGAATGAATATCACTTGGGCAACAGCAAGCAGTCATGTTCATATAAACTTCAATTGATTTGTCACCGGAAGTTCTTCGGTAGGAATGACAGTATGATGAGAACCAATCAAATACATAGCAGTTGAACTGGAGTTGAGTTTCCTCATGTCTCGGCTTAACCAAACCGATTCTACCAGGCAATCACTCTGTTGCACGACCAACGTGTGATACCTTGAATGAATATTTTAGATCGCCTGGCTGGTTGTAGACTGCGGCAAATTAGTTATTTTTCAGTGGCTGGTCGTCATTGCTAACCTACATTTTGCGAGATTTCAGCCATTCAAGGCCTGATCAGGATGATTCCAATTTTTACCTCCTAATGGAACTGTGTTTGACCTCAATTGGAGCCCCTCCGCATCAGTCTTTACTACGAATATGAGTACACAATGCTACAAATGAAATCAGCTAAGCTGAAAAGTAAACTTTCAAGGCGTGTGCCAATGTTTCAGTGGTTTTAATACAAAAATGATGCATCTTGGAACTACACTGTGTTTCTCTTGGTTTTCCTCGGTAATTTCGGACGGCGCAGTAGTGTTCTACTGGATTCAGTGATTTATCTGGCGGAAGCATTCCGGAAAGCTGAGTTTGAAACAGCATGCGTTTTATTATGCTGAAGAAAATCCCAGAGATAAGGGTTATCAAACAGCTGCGAAACCACGGAAATAATTTGGGACCACAACAGTAATATAGTAACGCAAAAGGCTCCTGTAGCTGTGTATAGACCACAAAACACCGAGCAGTACTTTTGATAACCCTATTTTTATGTGAATCTTATGACGCGTTTCCGTACATGTGATGATCTGATACGTTTCAGGTGGGCGAAATTTCCACTGAAAACTATTTGATGGACTTGGGAAATGTAAAATCCGTTGTACTTGACAAGATGGTACAGTTAGAGGATAGTAGTTTTGAAAGAATTGGGTGTACTTACGAAATTAGTTCATGCATTCCTTCCGAGTCTGTCAGTCATAGCTAACGTCTGTCCCATCGTTATTTGGACAATCCACAAGTTGTTCACTTGCCCTTCAGCTTTTGTTTGAAAACAGGACACCGCTGGAAGAATTTCGATGAAAAATAGATTTGAACCCGCAGCTGGTCCTGGAGAGGAACATGTTAGTCGATGAAGGCCAACTTGCTCTATAGCTATAGGAAAACCGCTACCCACTTAATTGTGGGAGATATTCAATCAACAAGTTGGCCAGAAGGATTGGCTGTAGTTTTGTCGGAAAGATAACTCAGGTTGTGCATTTAATGTTCTCGGTGAGATTGCCAGTCATAGTTCCATCCTGAAGAAACGTCTTAGAGGATCTTCGTTACAACACTGTGAGTAACGGACGGCAGACACGGGCTTTCTATCTTGTAGCAGGAATGTATGTGTATACGATCATACTATCTACATTCGAAACGGCGATACTCCTTTCCGCACCTTTAGGACAAAACCGTACTCTACGTTTCGACTTATACAATCATCTGTATACCAATTTGATTTTGACGAGAGACTCACCTAGAACCCAACTGAATTCCTCGTTTATAATGTTTTTAAGGTTCTTTCCATGAAGGAAGCTACTCATAAGTTTGTTGAAGATCATCTCTGCCACGACCGGTTTCGCCCTTCTTGGAGCTTACCAGCTAGACGCAGTCCCCGATTTTTCGTATTCCTTATGTTCTACTTGAACGCAGATCGCACGATTTTCGCCAAATGCACTCGCACACCAAATTGGTCTTCACAGGAGGCTCACCTGAATCCCAGCTGTGTGATTGAGCCTTTGGCAGATTTTCAAGGTTCTTTGTCCCCTTTTTTATAAGTTCACACCATGCCAAAGTCACTGCTCAACCCAGGTGAATTGTACTTTATTTCATTAGCATTTAAATCAGGCACGATTTTCAGTTAACTTCATTTCGCTTTGATTGACTTCAGTGCAACAAAAGAAGAGCACCGGTTACTAAGTTACAAAAGTGCTCTGTTTTAACGCACGCGACTGCTTTTATTGACTAAAAAGTCTGTTCATCAGTGGCGCCTTACGATCCAAGGTCATTGACTATCTGCTGATGGCCTTGATTTCAAGAACAATGCGAATACTATTGTAAGGAGGAAAGCCCTTAACCGCAGAGTTGTTTATTAGCCAATACCAACTAAACAGTTACAAACTACTGGACAGGAAAATAAACGTCTCATATGCACCTTGTTTGTAAAAACTGAACATCTGAACGTCTTCAACTTTCGTGGATATTCATTGAATACCACGCAATTGTAAACGAACGCTGCAAAGCAGTTCCACCAGTCCCGTGATAAACCTCGCCTTCCATTAGACGCTAGGCGGGGGAAAACCACATACTATTCGCATGCCTCATCACTAGTATCCGCCGTTACACTATGTTCGAAAGGCAAGATGAAATTCTTATCGAGGTATATGAACTGTAGCATATCTAGTAATGTTTATGCATTTTACCTCATTATAACATTCGTTTAGATAAAAATTATCGCTGACAACCGAGAGTGCCGGTTTAGCGAACTTGACCTTCTCTATCTTTCACCAGCCGAAAGGAAAGCTGGATATTTTGCTACTAAGTTTTGGAAGGATGAAGATAATTTGCACTAATAATTCAACAAACTAGATATTCCAACAGGATTTGGCTCAAAGAGGTTACCTCGGTATGCTCCGGAAATCAGGCAAGCCTTTTGGGCTGCCTGTTAACACCGTTCTTATCCTTCTAGAATGTGCTCAATTACTTTGACCATTTCTTTTCACTGTTTATACTGAGATTGGTGGCGAATTTTATTAACTGATGTGCTCGTTGTGGTTAATTTATTTGGTTTAAGTACCTGATCAACGATACCAAGCTTCTTTGGCATCAGCAGGATCCGGGCACACCGAAAAGTCAATTACTAAAGTTGCTTCAGATCTATGCCTTGGACTGGAACAGTTTCGCGCAACTTTACGGAGCTGATAGTAATCTCGAAAGTGAACTTCTCTGGACTGATCTACATGAGTCAGATCAAGTCACTGTGAACTGAAGTGACCTGAACGTTCAGCTGTAGAACCCTTTCGGTGCTTATCTGCCGTGTGACCCGAAGGAAGCACTAAGGTTGGGATACTACTATGTTCGAACTACGGACCTCCCGGTCAGTAAATTCGCGCCCTAACCACTGAGCCAGCTCGCCCCCAAGCCACTGTAAGAGTGTTTGAAGGAGTTCTAAGGAGTTCGTTATGTCCCTAACACACACACGTAAGATGGTCATGTTCGGTGAAAGGCGATGTTGTGTGATGGTATGGTATGGCGAGTGAGAACACCCAACCGAACACGCAGTTTCACTCGCGGGTCGCTATTCTACGTTGATGTAAAACGCCCATCTATGACGTGTGTTGGACCATAACATCTTGTATCACATTAGTTCCAGCCAAAACGGTCTGGATGGAAACTTGACAGAAAAATCCTGCATATGGATTATGCATGTATTTTTATTGCCAGATCATACTGTCGCTCGCTTTTGAATAAAGTGACCGAAAATCATTATGACTGTAGCTCACTCCTAAGCTTTGTGGAGAGACGAAAATGAAATCATCTAGCTGTAACACCCTTTCGGTGCCTAGCTGCCATGCCACCCGAAGGAAGTACGATGGCTGGGATAGTGCCAGGTTGCCCAAGCCTAGACAGGGGAAGTCGGGTTCGAACCTTCCGGTCAGTAAATTCCACTGAGCCATCTCGACTCCGGAGGGACGAAAACGGTCCAGCTCATGATCTTCAGTGTGAAAATCGAGAGCTTGATCACTGAATGAAGGTATAATATGCTGAGAGCTTGCCTATTATCATAATAGGGATAGTACTTGAGTCTACTGACGCACGGCGCAATTCTGCTTGAAAGCAACAACTTTGGAAGATCTTATCGAAGAAGAATTACTACAGAGTTTCTTTGAGTTCTAACCTATCGCGGACGGTGATTTTGCACTCCTAGAAGATAATCAAGAAGGAAGTTCAGGATCGTTCTGTACAATGTAAAATTAAGAAAATATCTTGGATCTCTGCAATCCCTGCACAACGATCGTCACACAGCAGTTGCCGTTGTACAACATAATTCCACGGTCACGTTGGCTCACAACGCTGTCAGTAATGGTCAACTGAATGTTATAGATGAACGATTCACTTTAGTCTCCCGTTAACGTGGAAGCGAATTGCAAATGGGTGCTCAACTCCGCTTGTGTTCAATATTCTGTCCAAATAAGAAATAAGGTTGATAGAAACTCGGCGATCGCGTCCATCGGATGAACCCCGAAAAAGGTGAAACCGTATTGCGTCACGCGAGAAACACTTAGACTTCTGTCTGAAAGTAGTTCACCCACCCGAAATTGTCATTTTCTCTGTATTCATACATGCTCCATTGTCAGGTTTTAATCGATTTAAATCCGTTCACTTGAGCCCATCAAAATTCCGAGCTCATATCTACTCATGCTTAAAGTGTTATGATGGTGGAGTGCGTACATCTGTTGGCTAACCAACTACCTCTGTACTCACCCGTATTAATTATATTTTGCTCCCGTTGCTTCATTTTCTAAGCTTTTTTTTCCATAGCCCTTTAAATGCACCTCCATTAATTTTTGCGGAGGATGCTTTCTTTCTCGTTACTTTCCACCCTTAGTTATGGGAAAGCGCTGTGACCTTTGTGTCGGTTTCTGGCTTCACTCATAAATATTCTCTGAATTCCGCTAGTACAATATAGACTATGGAATTGTCGAACTTGAGATAGCTCAGTAGTTAAAGCGCGAACTTACTGCTGGGAAGGTCCATGTTTCGAACCCAACCTCTGCATCTTGACTGCCGTCCAACCTGGTAGTATCCCAGCCCTCGTGTTTCTTTCGGATCGCATGGGAGTTAGACAGCGAAAGGGTGCTACAGCTGAACGATTATTTATTTTTATTATTACTATTATTATTATTATTAATACTTTATCGTCGAAGCTGATAGTTGTCTCATGGATTGCAAACGGCTTCGCCATATGCTCATGCGCAAACATCTAAGTTGTCGCTGGTAGACGATAGGAGATTTCTAACAAATGGTCAGAAACGGTTGCTTCTGTCACTTGACCCGGTAGCTCTCTTGGTTCTGCCAGATCAATCACAGGATCACCTGATGCACACGTTGATCTTAGACACGTCCGTTATGACATGCAAATCTAGAAATTAGACAAGCGGAATGCAGATTTGAGTGGAACCGACAGTCAGAAGGTGTGATCCTGGTTTGGCAGTTGCGTGTTCCTGCGGACAACAGCACGAAACTGTAAGCCAATAGGTCACGTGAGCGATTCCATTTGCGTCCAATCGGTAGACCCAAAGCCTGGTGCGACTGAGTTTGTTAACGGTGTTAACGGTGGTTTTTCGTTAACGATGGTGTGCAAACATTTTTAATTCCCAATAGAAATTCCATCCTGCCAGTGAGGTTAATCTATGCCGAAAAGCCGAGAAGCACTGCGCAGCTGTTTCATCCTTATTGGGAATCATGAGCAGTGTGCGTCTCACGAAACTCATAATTTCGAGTCCGTGACCTTCAGGCCGGTGGTTGGGCATTTAACCGTTTGGCCATGAGAGGCCGATCAGCACTGTGATTAGCTATCAGTTGGCCAGGGCATAACGCCACACATCCTTCAATCACGTAATAGCTCCTTGAGTGACCACTTCTCAGAAGGAAGTTTCGCTCATCTTGTGAAATTAATCTTCCTCTGAGCTACATATAGATTAGTGGTGTTACGAAATCTCCCCACCATATAGGTTTTCCAATAGGACCAGTTACAATAGCATCTTAGGGTGTTTGTATTTTTTGTAGGATTGCTGCTAGTCTGACGTCTTCGTTCAAACTGTTCCCCAATCCTTCCTGTTGCTTCTTTCACCTTGGCTGATTTACGACACAGCTGGTCGTTTATCATTCTACGTGTCTTCCGTAGAACTGTCCATAGCTTCGCCTAAACGATAGGGTTGCATTTTCATTGCCTCACCGACTATGACGTATCCGTAGATAAAAAAGATCACGCATCCTAATGTGGTAACAGCATCATTACATCTATTCTGTGGTTCTCCTAGGCGGCCTAGATGTAGGTGCTGCTTGCAGTTGGTGGTATTTTTTTAACGCTCAAATCACCTCGCTTTTCAGCATGTTCGGTAGAGCGGATTAGCTCGACTGATTCTCGCAAAACTCCCTCCGTTGGAAGCAACAGAACGATTTCCAGGGTTGAAATCTGTTGGTTTATTGGTGGCAGGTAGTGATTGACGATAGCGAGGTCAATAAAATGGGACTTATAGTGTTGTCCAACGGTAAAATTATTCTTCCCGCGTCTACTTTTTACCTATAGTAAGCTTCTGAACATTGCTGATGGTTAGCCAAGTTTTGTTTTATGCATACTAGCTCTCAGGATATGGGTTTTTCAGTCAAACAGACTCGAACATTCCAAGCACCGGTGGGGGAATTCGTCAGTCTTGTGGGCCAGGACCCTAATAAAGTCAGTGTCATCAGTCTGCTTTATCTGGAGACAAGCCCATATATATTTTTTGAATTGTTGCACGCATAAGCATGACAAAAGCCCGCGAATTTCTACGACATCTGATTTCTTGAAGAACGTCCATTAGGACACGCAAAACACGAACTGAAAGAAACCCTTTCAGAAAGATCACTGTAACAAGCGATTGTTTGGAAAAAAAAACAAGGAAGTATGTACCACTGCTTGTCCGATGACCGCTCGCGAGCTTTTGTATAATCTTTTGTTGTCCTTTTCTCAACTGATATGGCTGCGTGATTTCGGCCAAATCCGACTGGGTGTTTTTTTATCGCGTTATCAATTGGCCGACATAACACTGAAAGCATTGGCAAAAATATACCAGACTATCAGGCAGACCATTAGGTTTTATTCAGTACGATCAAACAACTATCATTCTGCCTGATTACAAAACGATATTACAGTCAATTCCTGACTGCATGTCGACCGAATTTGAGTTACCAAAATATATTGCATCATGCACCTACAAAGAGATAATCATATATCCTGAACTTTTTAACGACCAAGAAATAACTCGACAAAGCTAATTCAACGCTGCTTGACTTGCCCAACCCGGTTGGTATTTACAATGCTAATCCAGCTGCCGTACCCAGTGTGCTTGACCTTGAAGAGGCTTATAACATGATTGGCACCGTCCAACGGGTGACGAATTCTCGGCGTTTCATTATTGGTTCACATTCATATCACACTCGTTTGAACCGTATTTCTGTAGTCATGGCGTGTTAATCTGGTCAGTCCATACCAAAATGTGGAGCACTGAACTCGAATTTCGCTTATCTGCGGTGCATATCCGTGGTAATGCTGCGGTTTGAGCTCTGGACATCTGACATACCAGGCGAGCATGTTACCGCTACTCTACCAACGCAAGCTGGATGCACCTGAATTTTCAAGTCCGCACAGGCAAACGTGCTCATGCTTGAGCGGTGTAGTTGGTTTTGCCCGACGTCTCCAACGCTGGTTGACCAACTGTCTTGGCTGTGTCGATCGATTGATACGCCTCTCAGGTAGCGGCACGGACGCGTGAAGCCTGCTGGGCAGTTTTTTATATATTAATTCTGAGTGGCTGCCAAGTCACGCGAATGGTTATCGTGCGATCATAAACGAAAGACAGACCCGTTTTTAATCACTGTTTTAACAAGGCAGTATTGAATAAAACCATCCAACATAAGAGTGGGTACGAACAATTACAACGGGGATTCGGATGGTTGACATATCGACAGTCTGATTCTGATAGAAAAGATACACAATATAGGTCTTCACAAAAATAATGAAGGACGCTTTTTGTTCCTAATGACCTCTTATTATTGATTCAAACCCGGTAGATTTGTTCATTGTCATCGTTGAACCGGATTCCTTCTGAGGTTTGGGGAAATAACTCCATACGAATCTTCTACACATGTAAACCTTTCAACAGACGCATTCATCCAGTGATCGTTCGTCGTAGCGTCCAGTTGTAACATCATTTTAGTGTCTAGCTGCCATGCCACCCGAAGGAGGCACGAGGGCTGGGCTACTGCCAGATCGCTCAAGCCTAGACTCAGAGGTTGGGTTCGACCCACGCACCCTTCGGTCAGTAAGTTCGCGCCTTAACCACTGAGCTATCTCGAACTCATTAACACCACGTCAAGGTGTTCCTACACATTTAGTGGCCACCGTCCAGTAGCACAATAAATAAAACATAAAATAATGAATCGTTCAGCCGTAACACCTTTTCGGTGCCTAGCTTCCTTGCCACCCGGGGGAAGCACGAGGGTGGGTTCGAACCACGGAGCTTCCGGTCAGTAAATTCGTGCTCTAACTACTGAGCCATCTCGCCCCCCCCCTCCCACAGGGGCACGGCGACAACTATATGTTTGCGGAGCACGTTGTCCAATGTTAATTCCCAACTCGTGTTCGATATAAAGCAGAATAGGAGTAGGCTTCTTATCATTGGTCGCATTTCGAGCCCCCTCTGTTTGAACGAAAGGCCTTTAGTCTTTTTCCTTCTTTTCTTGCTCACCTATTCCATTTATTCCTTCTCTTTCCCAACCTTGTTGTTTGAACAACTGTGCTCCATCAGCAGACAAAAGCGATGTTCTGACATCCGCTTTTTGAACAGGCTACTGTCAAGTGTTTTATGCTACAAACAATTTGCAGAATGGCTCTGCGTATAGTGGTGCGGTAAGCGGATTAAGCTCGTCAGGTAACTGTCGAATTTGACTGTTCGAATTGTCGGTACTATCACGCCGAGAACTAAGCATTCCACTCTTGAATTTTTAATGTTTTCTAATGTAGGTTCAACCAGTTCTCCACGCGTCTAAGGTTTATTGGCTTACTATCGTCAGAATTGTCAGGGGAATTAACACCCTCAACTTTTATCGGGTCGATACCCGTAGAGTCGAAATGCCAAACCGACAACATCGGAATGGCTTGTGGTCCTGGCTGCGTATTGCCCATTCGTGACAGCTACTATTTAGAGTTCGCGGGTCCATCGTGTGTGGGACGTGATCAATCACTTCAGATTCCTGCACGATATGCCGACGCATAATTGTGTCAAGTAAAATATCGTAAAATATCTTTCTTGTTCACCGAAAAAAAGAGACAATACCTATGTCTTGTTGCCGAAACGTGATACGATGTTTCGGATATCCCAACTTCAGTGGGAAAGGTCAAGCCGACGGCCTCCAGTTGGGATTCGACGCAAGTAGATGGATAGTTTTTTAATACACCAGATTACGATGTCGTAAAGCTCTGGAATTTGGGGAAGGAAACAAATTACGCTCATAGAGTATTGTGGAGTTTTAGTGCCTTACTGTGTCAAAGTGACGAAGGGAATCAATTTCGTATTTTTGGTGGACAAATAGCCCGATATGATTAGAAAAAGTCGATAGAGGTTTGTGGGCTAACTCCAAAGGAGACTTTTTGTCAGTGGGTCCAATATCCATGTGGATTTAGTGTGAGTTCTTTGCTTGTTTTGATGTCTTCGCAACAAATCCCTTCACATTCTCTCCTCTTCACCAGCTTCAGTGTTCGACAGTAGATTAATATATTTTGCACAACATTTACGTAGTTGGGCACGTCTTATTAGACTGAACACTTGAGTCCAGTACTTGAAAACACATTTCGGTATTTTGACCTGCATTCACATGACACCCTGAAGTTAATTACACATGTCTCCGTTTGGCGTCATACTGTCCCTAGCTTTGTTCGTTTCGGTCCATCTGGCAACTGTCAGTTACGCGATGTTTATTAGAGCGTGAAGTTGCCAATACCGTTGCGTACGTGCGCGTTTAGGTCAGGGGCATATGTGTCGTTCGTCAAGAACACCAAGGTCTGCGTTTACTCAAATCTCTGTGTTCCTATTCATGTCGGTTATGCCGTCTTCCGATGCGCTAACTCTGTGTGGTTTGTGTCCAATTTTCGAACATAACCGAGTCCAACTCAATACGTCCACTCTACGAAGAATTGGATTTAATACCGGTTCAAAAGCAGATCATCTTAGAACAGACCATTGAAGGAATGGTCGAGATTGACTTCATCTTATAACGGCCGTGCATTGAACCATTGCTGCGCACCAATGCTGTGCAAACCAGTGTCGGCCCTTTAGTTCTGGAACGTTCGCCCCCCCCCCCCCCCCCGGATGGATGCCTACTACGATCTTTTTAGTTTATCGGCTTCGAATTTATCGCCGCTAGAAACAAAGCTAATTATTTGTACCCCGGTACACAAATGAAAGCAAAAAAGCAATTGGTGGAAGAACTTTCCTCGCAAAGAATGAAAGTGCAAGACACCCATCAAGTCGCGGATCACATATTCACGGATTGATACACAGGATCGAGGCTTTTGCCCAAGTTTCCCGGGTCGGTTTTGTTCTTGCCGTTCAGCGGCTGTCGTACACCTGAAAGGCACAAGCGAACAAAGGGTGTAGCACTGCTCTTTTAGTTCTCTGCGCGGGGCAGCATGCTTGCTAGCACGAGGAATCGCATAGGAAAGTGTCTAGTAGTGCTTTGAAATGGGTCCTAGAAGGAGCGCCGACAACCGTCAGGGGAAGGTTATTTCACGCACCTACTTACCGAAATGAGAAAAAATTTTGCCTGATAAAAGTATTCGCTCTGAGCTTGAAAATCTTCTTACCATGTCCCCGCCGTGTGTTTGCTGGCTCAACGGTGAAAAACCTGTTGGCCAAACCTTGTTCAAACAGGGCATAAGTAAGAATTAGGTCCCCTCGGAGGCGGCGGTACTTGAGGGGAAAGAGGTCAAGCGCCGTGAGACGCATTTCGTAGTCCACGGATTTAAGGCCCGCAACCATTTTCGTAGCAGCTCGCTGGACACGCTCAGTTTGACATAGGTCAAGTGCTAGTCACTTGCTCGTTGTCAGTCCTACCGGCGAGAACAAGAACGCGGTGGAATGCGGAGTTATGGTGAAACGTGAAAAAAGTGGTTGCAGGCAATCGGAAACCTCATCTGAATAGAGTTTGAAACACTCAGTGCTCTCAGGCGTATCCCTAAACCTCCTTTGGCGTTTGAATATTTGGCATCAGCAAAAGGGCGATCTCGAACAGTTCAATAAAATTCAACTGAACTGCCGGTCAACTGAGGGGATGGCGCCTTGAACTGTAAATAAATACTATTCACGGGTTCCATCAGCACTACATGCCGTACTAGTTGGCCTTAGGTGACCTAGTAGAAATTTACGCAGGTATCTGTTTTCTTTTGGGGTATTCGAAACAGGACTCAGAGGAACTTCACTCGCGTCATCCGCACAACTTTTCTGCAATGATATTATTGGCATCCATTTGAGTTGCTGACCGTTTGCACATCCAGCCATAACTAAACGGGCTGTCAACACACAGACTCAGTAAGCCAACAGTACATCTATCGGGAAGAAGGGCGAGAATTATGCCTTATTGCGATAAGCCGGTTCTCGTAAGTCTCTTGTGATTACGTGGGAAAGTTGGTACATGTGTACGCTCGAAGAGACGCGTTCTTCTTGAGAGTTCCCTCAAACAAGAAGTGGGACAGAACTAATAATTTCTGTGACTGATTGGTGATTCCGCCATTGACATATTATTGAACAATAACAATTTGGTGTCTACCGTATGAGCTCTGTGCTGCTTTTGGAGACAAAGATTTTCTTAGGATTGTTTGCTTTGGCACCAAATAACTGCCTTTCATAGAACAACCTATTTTCAGCACCCCTATTAAACCTATCTGTCAGCTTACATCATCAGCCATTGACTCAGCAATTTGCGTAAAAGCTTTAGCATGCTTCTCAGGCCGAATACAATTTGCTGGCCACTCAGTATCTCAGCCCATTATCCATGGTATCTATTAAGCGCCTTCTTCGTTCTACTCCGCTAGACCGCGACGTTATCCCACCAACTTGCACACATTCCCAAATGAAAATCGAACTAAGTGGTCCTCATCCAGAGAGGATGCATAAAAGTAGGCTCGAATGAAGAATAATTTCACATGATGAGTGAAACTACCTTCTGAGAAGCCATCATTCGATGACCCAGTCACTATGTGGTCACGTGATGTAGTTTTCCATTATTGAAGGGTTAGTGGCGCAATGTCCCGTCTTAGTGAGAGCTAATCAGACTGCCACTCTTGGCCAAACGGTTAAGTGCTCAACCACCGGCCGCAAGGTCACAGGTTCGAAACTCTGAGTTTTGTGAGATTCACACTGCTGATGATTCCCACTAAGGATGAAACAACTGTGCAGTGCTTCTCAGCTTTTCAGCATAGAGTGATTCCACTGACAGGATGTGATCTCTATTGAAGAAGAAACATTTAACTGTAGAAGTACCTTTGTCCAGGAACGAAGCAGTATGTAATGGATCGCGATTTGTTTTATAAGCAACCCGAGGATGAGGGGATTAGAGCAAGTAGTGAGCGGAAATCCCTACCATCTTCTCTTGGATTTTCAATATGGCTTGATTAGGGGTAGTCACACGATAGTTTCGATTCAGTTTTGTAATGGGTTGAATGCTAATGGGTATAGGGAAAAAATTAACTGATAAACGAAACATTAATGATGCCTGATATAGCCTCCATTAACTCGTCAGCGCAAAGTCATAAGTAAGTACGCCGTTAGGCTCAGTGGACGATTTGAGGAGACACATCAAATGCATTCAAAAGATAATGATAACTGAGAAAGTTTGATGGCGCATTGGAAGTAGATGGAAACTGTGTGTTTAAGTCATTCGAAGCGGTTGGTGAGCGCTCGTGCCAAATTTACTTCAAAAAACCAAGTTTTACAGTTCCACTTATTCTTTGATGACTTAAGGTTAATCATTTAGGACACGAAAGCATTTTTCAGTTTCGTTTGTTATTGTATTTGTAAATGAAATGCACTCACGACAATACGTCTGCCGGTTTTTTCCATGAATGCTCCTGTCTTCAAAACTGCCTTAGATGTATAAAACCAGTGGCTGACTCTTCCAAATAGAGAAAGTTTTCATACAAATCGGAGACCAGATTGCGAAAATCGAGAATGAATTATAAAAATTCTCGCATAAAAGACGGGCTCAATTCATGGTGAAGTGGCTACTGTAGGAGCCTCCCGCTTATTGGCCAATCTGCTTTTGGAAACTATAGAAGACCGACAATGCGATAATACGCAATAAAGGACTGCGAGAGCACAACCCATGGAGTGAGCGGAGACTGCAAGAAGTGTGCACAGAATTCTGAGCAATACAAATCAGGGGAGTTGGTGTGTAGAAAATCAAGTTGGATCACATTATTGGTTGGTTCATTGACCAGGTCCTGCAGACAGGAAAGAGGAAACTGTTTGAGTCCAACTCTGTTAGGGTCGCTCGCCGTCACATGTTCATCAATGATGTTAGGCTGATTCACTCAGTGAGACAGTTCAAAAATTACTGGACACTATTGAATTCGAATGGGAATCTAGGTTTACAAGAGACAGTCAAACATCCCAAACTGTCAAACGAATATTTGAAACAATAAGTTTGCTGAACGCTGTCCCACGTGATTGAACAAAATTAGGGGGATTTCCTTATTATATCCTGTTCTTCAGCACACGATTGAGTCGAAAAAACTCGTCAGACAGATCAGCAATTAAGCTGATAGCACAATGGCCCATGAAATCCTACGGCACGAACATTGTGCAGACTTTCTTTGTATAAGGAACAGTGATTTTTCAATCCTTGTAAAAGTTCATCTGGTACTGACAGATGTCATAAGCGGGAGGGGCGTTTTCCATACGGGCGAATTAGGTACCCGGTAACACAGCCATCTCAGGCACGTTTGTGATTCATGAACGGAATGATTTGAGGAATTTCGGTTTGGATGGAGGAAAGAAATTCTCGAGGGAAATTTTGTGAAAACAGGTTGTCCATTAAAATGAATAGACAATAATACAATCGATGTTAAGCGACTATTCTTGTGAAGACGACCTAAATCAAGACGCCAGTATAAGGGGAGCGGGTGTGCCGGAGTAACTCCAATCATAAGGTTTTTTGTATACTGTTTCGTTCTAGCGGAACTTCGGGTTACTTTAACAAAAAATAACCCGTACCTTTTATTTTCTTCCCACCCATCCTTCTGCAGACAACATGGAATTATAATACCACAAATCAACGACTTCTAGCCTTGTCTGTTCACTGTCCCAGTCTATCTATAGACGAACCCCTCGGTCAGTCGTACGACATGGCTAATCAGCTGTCAGATTCATCCCAATTTGCCGCTAATGATTCCGAGCGCACTGGTTTCTGGGGGCCGGCTGCAAAATCCAGTGGAGCGAACACCCCGACTGTAGCATTCAAAGAAACCATACAGTCGCGTACGGTAACCCGATTTGATGACGAACCCGTGGGGAGTGTGGCCGAGTCACGAGGTGGTCAGAGCGTACAGTCCCGTTTCAAACAGTTTTGGGTGGAAAGTTTCGCTACTGGCCGGTCACGAACAAAGTCGGAAAATCAAACAGGGATGGGAAGCCGTGGAGAAAGCCTTCGCGGACGTAACCTGGGCAGAGTTAGTCCACAGATTGTCTATCAAAAGGATGTTCTACCACCTCATGCTCACACAGTTACTGGGGGATCGACCCAAGCCACATCACTGCTTCGTCGACTCGCACTGTACACGAACATCTCCGGATCACCGTCTGAACAGTCTTCTATTCGCTCCGGTACAGACAGCTTGAGACGATATGGCCAACCCAGTCCAACCAATGCGGCCACGGCCGACAGCCGATCTGGTTCAGTCCCACTTCAGGTGGCCGATAGACACAACCGGCATAAGTCACCTCGTGCTGGGATTGGGCGGTTTATGTCAATGAGTAGTGGATCGGGGAAGAGTTCAGAAGATATGATTGGGCAAATGCTTCCAGATCCTTCAAAGTTGCCGAAAGAGGAACCTGTGAGCACGCTAGAGTTCACCGGAACCAAACTCAAGAACCCAAAGAAGGTAAGGAATCGCGAATAGTTATTGGTTATCATTTACCTCGTGTTTATCCACACTTGTATGCCAACAAATTCGGAGGTCTGTTGATTGTTTTCTCCTCACTTCTTTACTGAGAGCGAGTCAGGAATTTCACCCAAAATCCTCAATACACGTCGTAAACGAAACTATGGCCTACAGGAACATTCCTGTTTACAGACAGCTTTCATTCCACCAAATCCGCTAGAAATCAGTTTTGTTGATGTTTGCTGGGGTCGTTGAGGTGTGAATACAGTGGTGTCTATTAGGGTTCAGCATTACTTGGGATTTCTGGAGGAACTGGGTGGAAGTTGAGACGCCAATGGGTGCTGCTATTGATTCGCCCCGTATCCGGGGTCTACATTCATGACTAACTGCAGCCGTACCGGGATTGGCACCCCGGATATCCGATGTGCGAGACGAAAGTAGTACCACTGCTCACTGGCACACCACGTCTGAGCTGGCGAACGCGTCCAAATGAGGATTATGCTTCGCCTGACTTCTCGAAAGAGGACTTTGCAGCTTTAATGGTTGTACCGATCCGGTGATCTGACTTTGCGGTCAGGTAGGGCCGTGGACGCTCGAAACCCACTAGACAATGTTTTCGGTGGGTGTAGGTAGTTGCGGTACTTGGAGAATCCGTTTGAACAGTCTTTGCGTCTCTACATGACTGTTTAGGTTATTCCACACTAGTGCCACCTGAATGTCTGAGATTCAGCCCCTGGCAAGGCCTGGGAGGTCCACTGTTGTTGAGTTGCAATAAGAGCAGAACTACCCATAGGAAAGCTTTTGACGAGATCCCGATACATTCTCACGCGCCCACAAGTATGTGAATACAAATTGCACATGACGTTCACGAGTTTCTGGGCCGTGACCTGTTACTCAAGCATGCAGAAAAGAACCAACCACTCGACTGAATCGGACGCACTCTTCGGGTGAAGGAACGCCTTTGTGCGTGCTTCAACGCTTGACGGAGTCTGAACATGTCCACACCCCATCCCACGTCGGAATCTTGCTTGTTGTCCTCGGGTCCCGTCTTCGCGCACCTTCGTAAGATGACGCAAAATAAGCGGTGCAAAGAGTCTGGTTACAATAGGGGTCCACCTAATTCCTCTGTGATTGCCATACTCACTGCGAGCCCCATTTTTGAAAACGGGCACGGCAATCGACTCCTTTTACTCGCTTTCTCCTAAATACAGGCGAATAAGTTAGACGAGCACCGAATGAGACTTTTGCCTCCATCTTCGAACAGAGGGGGTGCGAGTTCGTCAGGATCAGCAGTTCGGTGATGCCTGAGGGATAAAACGCATTGGCTTATTTCCAAAGCTATCGGGGGTTTCAAATTTCACTGTTCAGAGCTGCGTTACTGACCTGTAGTCCGGCTGACCACCGGTAGGTGGTCAGTTGAATTACTCTTGAAATTGTTCTGCTCAACGATTCTCGCACTGTTCTTTTCCACAGATAAGCCGGCCGTTTATACCGTGATACTTCTCCCCTTATCTATCTGTTCCACTATCCTGACGCACTAGGCTCAGAAGGTGTGGCGTTTTGGGAACAAAACTGATTTGATGTGCTCCCCAGTTATCCCATCTCATATTCGTTGAACATATATGCTGAACAAAAAACACTTCTCAGATTTACTGCTCTTCTTTTCCATTGCGCCAACAGATTTCACAGAAGTTCCAGGCGAAAAGTGGATTTGAGGTCCTCCGTAGAAAACGGGGTGAGTTTCTCACTCTACGCTACAAATGGCTAGCTAGCTGCCTCTTCGTATCAGCTGTCCGAATTCCAAAAGTCAAGTGGTCATCAAAAATCACTCTCAACGTATCGGCAATATATCGAAATATTTCTAGCTCGTGTGGATTTATTGGCATTTGATGAGATGGTGTTCACCGAGCTTGGCAATCGCCTTGCAAAATTTTCGTCGCCATGCGAAGAAACACTGTCAGTGCGCGGTTGGGTTGGTAACTGGCAACCAACTGGATGCAAAATACACAGACCACGGCGGAATCCAAATGCCGCAAGGACCAATCAGATTACGTACCAGCCAAACTTTAAACAATCAGTCATGTTGCATATGGTGACTACTCTTCAGAGACTACGTAAACACAAGCAGAATTGGAGGAATGGTCAACCCAACCGCGCACTGACGATGTCTCATTGCATAGTGACAAGACGTTTGCAAGCCAGTTGCCAAGCTCAGTGTACAGATCAACTGCCACCTGATCGACAGCCACTCTCAACTTATATCTGCCTAATGGAATAATTTCTGTCTGTTAAGTCAAAATTCACCAGCGTGTTGAGTATCTTTGCGGTAGGCTATCCTTGGCCAACCGTAGAAGTGATCAAATCCACCTACTGGCTACATAATCAGATTGCAATCAACAACCTGCGTTTTTGCACCCATGTGTCCCTCCTAGCCCTTGAGCAAACTTGGTTGTACGACCTGAAAGTTATCAACCCAAAAACTCACTTCTGTGAAATCGGTGATGCCTCTTCACGTGATTACACTAATTCTTGGCGTTTTGTGATGTTCCACGGGATAGTCGATCGAAATCCGTCAGCAGGATAGTCTACGACTGTCAAGGTTTTCTCGCTGATGGATTTCATAGGTACGCTGTTTCAGTATGCTCCTTCAGTGTGTTTGTTAGCCTACTTCCGTTCAGATAAGATTACTCAGTTGTGTCACCATTTCGGTGCATAGATACGAAGCATGAGGACTGAATGGTTGCCAGGCTAACGAGCCAGTAACCCAGGAACTCTCCACTTTGTCCTGACGTCCGCCGAATGTACACGAGATAACGATTTAGTACGTTGGCGGCCAAGGAGAGTTGTCAGACGACCCTCATTCATTTCCGAGGTCAATCGCACCTAAATATTCGTACCACAAAGAAGGAACCGTCATGATTTTCTGTCATTATCGTCATAAGTGACAGTAAAATCAGTGTGAGATGACTCTAGCTCACCTGCTTACTCACACCACCATAGCAGTTATCATCATCATCTTCATCATCATCGACAGTATAACATCAGTGTTCAACACCGATGCTTCGCTGCCGTGACATGGAGAATGGGTTGTCAGACTATTATCTGTGCGTTTCTCTTGAACATGTAGTCATTTTCCTAGTGAAGTGAAAATGTTTGAACGTGTAGTGGTCTGGGTACCCAAAAAGCTACTTTACTAGGAGTGTGTGGCAAAGAAATAAATATAATTACTCTGAATTGAGTACACAATAATAAAAAGCGTCGAATGGAACAGACTCACTAAGAATTGTTCTCTTTAAAATAGTTCGTCGTTGGCCCAGGTGAGTGAATAAATAATAATCCGATCGGGTCTTCTTTCGGACATCTCTCACATACAATAGACTCCGAAGACATTCTGAAATGTTTTGATACCAGAGATAGCACATGAAGCTCGCGAATAACCGCTGTAAGCGCGAGCGAAATGAGAAGAGAAAGTCGGAGCGCGTGACCACGCCTGTATTGTATATAAATTTTACAAATGCGCGTTTTTGTGGTTTTGCGTATTCAAACAAAAAACGTTTATGGATTTGATGAAATACGTAACGTTATAATGAAGGAAAAAGAAAGGTATAAAATGCCACAAACGCCGTGATGAATACGCACGTCTTTTTGAAAATATGCAAAAATGCACAATCAGCCTTGGCCCCGTCAGGTAAGGACACAAGTTTCCGACACCAAGAAGGACGAATGTCCCTACAAATGCGACTCGATCCTCTGAAGTCACCAACACATTGGGCTAAGAAGACCGCGTTCAACATCGCTCCAAACGTGTATCAAGATGGAAATGGAATAAAAATGGCCTACTAATGAATGCAACATTGCTTTGAGTAAGATAGATGTGTTTGGATGCTGAAAAGCTAAGCCACAGGTGTGAGCTTCTGTCCTGTATAGGCTCCTCGGACTGCATAAAGGAGTTAACCACTTGGCACTAGCTGAGGACCACGATTCCACTGAGCATACCTCGGCAGTCAGTGAAGTCGACTCATTTCATCCCATCAGCTATCAACGTGGCCAGGCGACTTTACTACGTGTGAGCAGTCGGTTTGTCTACCCTCAAAGTTCAAGTAGGTACCGATGTTCATTTGACGTTATTCAAGAAGCATGTGGTAGGATCCCGATCGACCAGTGCTTAGTGGACGAGAATTACACGTCTTCTACGACTTGAAACATCTCGACTCGTTGCGCTCACTGAAAGGAACGCAGGTAATTACTCGATAATCCAGAGTCCGCTTCAATTCCCTCAGTTTTGGCAAACTACCACAGACTATTTAGCGTTAGCTCAGTTCAGTGCCTGTTGCTAGAAACCTCATCGGTCCACTATCGGCTGAAGGGCGCTTCATCCAGGGTGTAAGCCACAGAACAAACCAACAACCAGTCAAGCGTATCTTCATGCCTAACGAAGCAGAACATGTCGCAATAACTCATTTACATACGTTTCTATTTGAAGACAGTTCGTACTATTCTCATTTATGCCTCTACCGAAATGTCACATCTCATTCATGGGGTGCTTTCTCAAGCGCAGAATCTAAATTTATTTCAACTAGCACAGTAGAATCCGACCTACCCACAAAGCCGTCAAGTTAGGAAAGCTTGGAGGGATTGCTTCTTTTACGATGGAAGGTCATTGTCACGTCGTGGTTTTAGATGTTCTATTCATGTCTGTTCTACCTGAGGTTATGCTGTCTGTGGTTTGTGTCTGTCCTCAAGGTTTGTCGGCTACTCTCCTTCAAGTTACGCTAGGTCAGCTGCGAAACTGACAAGTTCCGATCGACCGAATTTATCCTACGTGTCGTAGGCATCTGTGTGTTAAGATTTGTGTCACCAACATGGCTCTATTTTCTGAAAGCACTCTCGCGGTTTGTTTTTGAAAAGTGTAAAAACGAACTCTCAATACACTTGCTGTTTCCCGGTTGTCTGACTTGCCGCCAAGGCAACCGGAGAGGTCGTCTTCTGTTAGTAATATCCTGCAGCCACCGTGACAGGCGTAACCATGTAATGTGCGTCCAGACCGTTTGATATTTTCGGACCCAACTATTTTGTCCTTTTTTTCCAAAGCATTATCCCTTGGGAACAGCATGGCTTTCTAAAACCTGTTAAGCCCCTACGAATTCTGCGTCCGTTTAATTATCGAGGTCTCTGTCTGCTTTCCCCGCTTACAGAACAGGGGCACAGTGAGGCTTTTTTTTAAGTTGACTGTTTCCAAAACCCCATTTCGCATATGATTTGCATGATTACCTCCCGCCCTCTATAGACTGATGTGTTGTTCTTTTCAGTACACGATGGGTCGACTTTTTCGCGTCATACCTATAACCTGCCCTTGTCCGTGCGAAATCCTATACGCTTCATCTATCCCCGAACTACCGACGTTGTTTTTCCTATAGATGAAAACCAATTTTCTGCTAAGGTCATTTGGTTGACCTTGATATGACGCACACCCCTCTTTCGTCGCCTGTGGATATCCTGGAAAATTTTAACTGCACCTCTCGTCTTACCTCATTCTTTCTGTCCGACATCGTTTCGCCCAACAGACCACGTGCCGTGAGGATAATCCTCGTCATTCAATGGGCTCAGAGGTATAATTTGTGGATGGGTGAGCGCCTGGGCGATGATCAACCACGGCACTTGTTCGAACCGATCCCACCTTACATGCTAGTACCGAAAGAAATCATGCAACTATTTCCCACGCATGGTATTATCATTCTTCAGACTAAACTCGATACTCTGTTCTCGTCCAAATACTTTGGTGGTCTTCCGGATTCGGGATACAGCGGTTAACAGACATAAAGAGGGCAACAATTGGCGAAATACACTCATCTGCAAGCAAATTTGGTTTTGCAAAAGACTCACTTGAAACCCAGCTGAATCTCTCGTTTATGATGTCTCCAGGCAACTGAATGTGTTGCACCAGGCCGCCTCATTTTTCAGTTGCTACGATATTCGAGATATCGCGATACTTGTATATTCGGAATGCACTGCTCATAAGGTTGCTGAAAATTCTTCGACAGCCCACGACCGGTTTCGTCCTTCTTGGGGCTCATCAGGTAGACGCAATCCCCGAGTTTCCGTCAACCTTATGTTCTACTTGAAACCGAATTGCACGAAATTGGCGAAGTACACTCATCTGCAAACAAATTTGGTTTTGCGAGAGACTCACCTGGAACCCAGCTGAATCTCTCGTTTGTGATGTTTCCAAACAATGTTTTGGTTTGTTCGAAAGCTTGTCAACACCGTTGTCACCATTGTCGAACTTTTATTAGACGCCGCCTCCGGTTTGCCCTTCGCTGTCGGAAATTGTAACCAATGGAAGTTCAAGTCAAACTACTCACCCGCAGCTCTTCATCAGTTTGAAGACATGAGTATGGCGAAAATGACCACTCAGTGGCAGCCTTTTCATAATCACGAAGAATAACATGAAAAAGGAAGGGACGCGTCGTTACCATCACGTACATACATCCGGAGTTGTACCCGGTGCTCGGAAAAGATGAAAACATGCCATGGCATAAGGTGTGGTGTCGCTGTTCATACTACTATTATGTGATGTGTTTGATAGGTACTCAGTTATACTGACAGGATGTCTTGTGCATGGATATAGTCGCAGTTTTACCTTGTCTTTTTTTGAGAATGGAAAAAGGAAGTAGAACGCCTCATAACAAGGCTCGGAAATGAGCCTTATTTGTAGCTGATGCGGAATTACATCGGTACCAAACTGGTAAGCAACGGGATATCTTCTGCGAAAACCCGCAGTTTGATTCAAATTTGGTTGCTCCTCTGAAAACTTAAGGGCTTTCACCAATCTTGTTCTCAAAGGCAATCTCTTTAGTGGGCCACACTACTTACGAGTAGCGTGTTTTGGATCACAGATTTGGGCTGAACATGCTACTTGCTTCCGCAGTTTGATTTATTTCATTGCTAGCATAAAGTCGTTCAGTTGTAACACCCTTTCGGTGCTTAACTGCCATGCCACCAGAAGGAGGCACGAGGGCTGGGATACTGCCAGGCTGCCCAAGTCTAGACAGGGGAAGTCGAGATGCAGAGGTCGGGTTCAAACCACGGACCTTCCGGTCAGTGAATTTGCGCTCCAACCACTGAACCATCTCGCACAAACTGACACGCATCGACCCGTGACGTGGTGCTTTTGCGCACGTGACTCCCGCCAGGGTGAAATTGTACTATGTTTTAATTTATCATCACATTCGACGCAAGTCACCCATCCCAATACAACTGGTTCTGATGGAACTTGTTAGCTGAGAGATGTTTCTGTTGGAGGAATCGTCACTAGAGGATCCAGTCATGTGATGTTAGTCGAGTGATCGAGGCATAATCGACGCTTTGTATTGTTCAAGTGAAAATCAATCACAGTGATTGATGAGCAGCTCATGGTCGAATGGTACGGAGTTCAGCTACGAATCAGAAGGGTTCGAATCTACCCAATGATTCTGAAGATGTGCACTATTGATGATTTCGACGGTCCAACCTTGGTCGACTTCAATCGCGGACTGCCGTCCATATTAGAAGCTGCAAAACATATCAGTTTTCTTGCGCTATTTTTTTCGACAGTTTGACCCTAATTCGTCCCACTCCATTCATCAGGTGCAATGTTCATCCCCACTAGGTCCTTGGCAAAAGTACACAGTTGTACACAGTTGTAGGCAAGTGTGAAAGCAGGCTGACATTCCCCCCCCCATTAATTTCAAGTGTTACATTACGGATAATCTTCCTAGTGCACACAAACATCACATCAGTTTTAGTTTTCTATTCATTCAAATTGTTCTGCTCACTTGACCGTAACATGCATTTTTTCTTACTGAAAACCGGATGATACTTTTGCATGCACTTTGTCTTGTCTTTCCATGTGCTGTGGGTAGACCACAACGCTGCTGGTTTTTTTTCGTTTTTGACATGAATTTCACCGATAGATGATTAGGTTGAATAGTCGGACTTACGCGATGCCAGTTTTAAACCAAGGGAGATTCTTTCCATGAAAGTAACGAGGGGGCTGGACTAGAGCGGCAGTGTCATAAATGCCCCCCCCCCCCCCAAATAAAAATAACTCCGAAACTAAACTGAGCCCTCGGATGTCATTCCTCATTACATACGCACCACTTCTAAAGACAGCGTGATATCCAATGCCAACAAGCTTGCTGCAAGTGGCCAAAAGATTTTCCTGGATTATCACGTCACCGTCATGTGTTCACACAACACGGCTGTTTCGGTTACCAAAGTAATCAACCGCGTTACATGCAGAGCTCAACAAGCGAGGTTTGTGTATCGAGGTTTGTATATCGTAATTTTCCCTTGATAATAACAACAAAGACGAACTTTCGGTATACATTGTTTAAAACACGGATTTGGCTTTGTTTATATGAAATGCTAACATGGAAACCTTATACAGCCGTCTCGGTTCCGTGTGATGGAATCCCACCAAATGTTTAATTCGAGTTTTCTTCGCCATAAGCAGTATGACTTTTTAACTCTAGATACACAGAAAAGGCATTTTTTGCAAGTCACTTGCAGCTCCCCCTCGCAAGAACGGAACACTTCCAGATGTGACGGCTTTTGATAATTTTCTGACACTGGCCTCTCCGAAGAGGATGGTAAATCTTTTAATGTGCAGAAGTTGATGTTTCTTGGTGGACAGTATTTGTTTGACTGCAGAGGAAAGTGTATCAGGGAAGTGTACCAAAAGGGCTCTAAGTGTCCATCGCGCGTTTTCGTACACACACGTGGGAACAAAACGACAAACAAAGGAAAACGCGGGTTAGGCGTTTGCATATTCCGTACGGGGATTTCGGACTTGCAAGATCTGCGACAATAACTCGGTTTGTTGTGTGGAAATCAGATTGTTCCGAAGTCGAACCTAATGTCCGCTGGGTACCTCTAAGGTCTCTTATTTCTATGTAGGTGAGTCGACTAGAAACCCTTACCAAATTAGATACACACCTCCGACGTAGATTGGAAGTATTCTTCGGGTAGTCAAATGTCTCAAAAGCACCACTGGTGTCGGATGTCGCCAACGGATTCGTAACGACGTAATTAGAAAACGGGTGCTTGTTCGTGCAGTGGATACTTCAGTCGCGAAAAACATCCAGCACAATCATCTGCATTGGCTCAGCCATGGGCTATGCATGCCTTTGTTGTTATTCGTGCCTTCTTCAGAATGGATCAAACTGCGTGGTGGACAACGTAGGACTTGGCAGAAGAGTTTGAAGAGGATCACGAGGGGTTTGGATGCTTCTGGTGCGGTCTACGTCTTAGGATGTGGTCTCGGTGACCCCCTGTGCTTGGCTGGAGACATTGCAAGAAGCGGTGGCTAATCGATGTTTTAACGCTCGTGCTGTCAGTTCCTTTCCAGATTGCCTGATTGAGTGCTTGGAGGTGTAGGCACCTCAGAATGCTTGCAGATACGCCAGCACTGGACCCTCTCCCTCAACCAATCTTTTCTGATCTTTTCACTTTGAGACTTGGAGTATAATCAAATGAACTTTTTGACTGTACGGCAGTGAAGCATCAGTGTCAACACTGATGTTGCTGTCTCTGACGATGGTGGATAGTCATCCTCTATCTCAGGAGTCATCCAATGGGGTCGATTAAGAGCGATACCCTCTAGAACAGATGAACAACTGAGTTTTTTATGGTGTAGATTTTTCCCTGCAGGTGAAACCAGTCTATGCTGACAAGTTGAGAAGCACTGTACAGTTGTTTCATCCTTATTGGGAATCATCAGAAGTGCACATCTCGCGAAACTCCAGAGGGTCTCGAAACCAACGAGCTTCAGGCCACAAATTTGAACTCAACCGTTCGGCCACGAGTGGCTGATCAGCAGTGCGATGAACTCGTACTTAGGATAGCACTGCAGGACAGTCGCATCCTTGGGGAACTCACTGCATACCCTGCCCAGCTTGGGCTGATGTATGATCAGAATTTTTGCGTGCCAAGATCGCTCAGCTGTAGCACCCTTTCGGTGCCTAACTGCCGTGCCACCAGAAGGAAGCACGAGGGCTGGGATACTGTCAGGTTGCCCAAGTCTAGACGGGGGAAGTCAAGAGGCAGAAGTCGGGTTCGAACCACGGACCTTCCGGTCAGTAAATTCGCGCTCTAACAACTGAGCCACTAACGCCCCTTTACCTGGTCACTTGATGCTGTTTGGAAAAACGGCCTCATTTCGTCAGGACAAGCAACGATTAGTCAGTTCCTCTGACGAAATGACAACTAGACGAAAATGGCCATATGATTATTAGAAAAAGGCGCTCACTTCCTCTAGATGTATAGCTCGATAGCCCATTAGCTGCTGCATTAGATTGAGCAGGCTCTCCGTCGTCTTCGTTTTCGAGTTAATGGTGAGTTTCGTTACAAAGGGGAATCGCAGAATTTTCTTGTCTTTCATTCTACATAAAACGATGTGAGTTCGGGTCTCTTCTTCGACACTATGCTGAAAACAAGTCACATCATCCTCAATGGGTCATAGGAAACACTAGACCGAACTAAATAGCGGCAAGGGTCCACGACTGGAACGGAATCCAAGTCACTGTAGTGCGATGCGGGGTTGTCTATTTTGATTCACACAAATGACACCCTCAATGTGCCATACTATTGCAAAAATGTTGCTATCTATAACTGTTGCACACCTGGCAAATGAGTGAATCTTGATTTTGTGCCTATCTGGTTTATTTGTGGTTCGGCTGTGCGGTGAGTTGTTGGTCTCCTCAGGGGTCCAACTATGGTGGTTGAACTTGTATGTGGACTCTGAACTGTCCCATCGTTGAACCGTGAGAAGCCGAGTCACCAGTCTTGCGATGCTTCATACTTTAAAGAGGGAGATGGCGGTTGTTCAGTGAAGTAAACAGCTTAACTGTCGAGCTGAACTGTCTCCATCAGCGGAGAGGCCTAGAGGCCTTTCTCCTCTTTTACTCCCCAATTTTGTGACTTGTTTTGTTGAAAATGTGTCAGAATATTAGCAGTTTGGATGAGTTTATTGGTTGTTGATCAGGTGGCTGTCGAACCATCTGTCGTCGAGCTTGATAACTGACATCCAAGCGTTTCGTCACCGTTGGAGGAAACTTCCTCAGTGCGCACCTTCGGAGAGGCATTTCACCCCTTCTTTCTTGTTTTCATATGGCCTTCTAAAGTTTTCGAATGACAGGAGTTGTGACGGCAGTTTTCTGTAAAATTAGAGAAAATATCTGAGGTGTGGAGACGCGCTAAGCGGTAAATGCAATTGGGCATTTTCATCGCAGTGTTCCCCGTTGACAAGTAAATCGGCCACTTCGGGGTTTGTTTTCTCGCTGCACTTGAAAACGTTCCCTTTCACTGAAACCAACTCGTGCTGGAAAGACCGCACAGTACGGCAAGAAGTGACAACTTTCCACAAGACGTGTATGAGCTGTGGATTGTTCAACGCAGAAAGAAAGGTTGTTGGATTACGTTTTGTACTTAGATCATCTTACTCAGGGACTCGTGTTGCTCTATGTGCTGTTGCAGCTGATGACGAAGATGGCATTGATGATGGTGGCGATGGCACTGTTGACTGTGACGGTGTTGATGATGGTGGCGACACAGTGTGATGATTTTGATGGTCGTGGTGTTGTTTTGATGATGCGTGCACCCATTCAGTGTATTTTCTCTTTTTCCATCTCTCCCTGCGGTTACTCACATCCAAAATTGGTTGTATTAGGGCTGCAGTTACTTGTGCCGGTTTCAGAGGCAACGGGAAACACCAGGGTTACGCATGGGGTAATGGATACGGATCTCTTTAGTTTTCGATTAGTCTTGCATCTTCACAAAGATGTTCTGCTTGCGAATTTTCAGATTACTATCGCCCTTGATTATCTTTACAGCGTACAATTATTTATCTAAGAAACGAGGTTTTAGTCTCAGTTGTTTTCTAATCCAGATGTCTTGTGTTACGACCTTGTATATCTTCAGCTGGAAGTCTCAGTGTTGGTAGCGGTGGCGGAGATCGTCGAAGTTTGACTGGAGCCGTATCACCAAGCCCTCGTCCGTTCCTGTTAGAGCATATATCCAAATCAGATGAAACCCTGTTCTCGGTGGCGGACACCGCGGGCCGATTAGCTACAACTCTCATTGTGACTAATACTTCCGGTGGGGGAGCAAGCCGACCCAGCTCAAGTGTGGAACGACTTCAGCAAAACTCGGCTCATCGTCATAATCAACAACAATCATTGAAACCCCACCAGCAGGGACACCCTCACCCATCAGTAAAACCCACCGGGACACACCACCATCACCACCATCATCATCACCACTGGCACAGACATGGGAACCACGGACACCATCGATCTCGGGGACATTTCGGTACCCATGTACACCATGTCGGTCGTGCTGCACATACAATGACCAGAGTGACGGAAAGTCGGCGCTACCTGATGTTCACACGATCGCTACCGTTCTGGGTAAGTTCTACTCGTTTTAGGCTCTACTCTGCTCGTGTACATTCTCGATAAGGCGAACGCAACTACTTATATTATGATCAGTAGGGCGTCACACACAATCAGTTCGTTTCTTAAATGCTAATCCGTAGTCAACACGATAACGGAAAACATTCCTTCTGTGAGTTCCAACAGCCCCGTAATTGTACAGTGCACTGTTTGGTGACAACCAGGGGGAGCTGCGATGCAAATTGAAGGAAGCACGAAGGGCGGGATACCTCTAAGTTGCACAAGTTTACGTACTCAAGGTCTCCATTATATCTGTTGAGGTCGTACACTTTTGAAGTCTCTAATATCCTAGAGAGATCCCCTCTCATAGAAATTACTTCCTGATAATGACATTTATGGTAAAACTTGACTAATTCGGCAGAAATTGCAATCTCTCAAGCCTTAGAGCGACCAATGTATAATGCATTTTTGAACGCACTTCCTCTACCCACCAACAGTGTAGGGTTTACTGGGTTTACTGATTTGTTTCCCTCTGGTCACGCTCATCATCCATATCTTTGATTGATGGTTAGACTAAAACCAACGGATGGCAAGCAAACTAATAAATCACGATTATTCTGGATCAGCCTGTATTCATCGCATACTGTTTTTGACCCGTGGCCTGCAAACCAAGGACATCCACAGGCAGCGTCGCGATTGCACGAGGGCAACTTATACCAGAAGAGTATGCCGATCACAGTGGTTTTTGTACGCAGAGTTGGCGCATGTGTGTTCGTCAAAGCACCCAACCCATCCGGACCATATACTGGGCATGTCCAAGGCGTCATCTATCGTATATTTTCGGGGGGCAGTTTTACTGGGTGATCAAACCTTTTCATGATCCTAGGGTCCACGCTTCACTCAACTTGATTCTGTTCAGGCGGCACCAATCGACACCAACAGGCGTCACTAAGACCACCACAAAGCGTGTTTGCTGGTTTGTGAATGCGGTAGGTTCTGCAGTTTTCCTCTGTTTACAATTCAACTATGTTATGTGGAGGGCACAGAACGTCTCCAACACCGAAACACAGAAAGTGGCGCTTGTCTGAATGAGCTATGATCAGAAATCAGCAGTGAACCATCTCGAAACAGGTAAAGCACGAGTCTAAGAGGTGGAATACAAGGCCAATGAAGTGGGAGAAAGACTTCGTCGTCATGTTGATGCGCTTATTTACGGTGATTTGGACGAAAAAGTTTACCAACAGTTTTTGAGTGTCCACATTAAAACTATATGGGTGTCAAGTCCAACGATTCAGAAGGAGAGGCAAAGTCTTGCGTGGATGCACAAAACATACGTGACAAACAATGGTTTATTTCTCCAGTTTCAGGTACTTTCTCGCTGCCTGGCTGGTGCGTAGATTCCGACAATTTTGACCAAAAACCGGCTCTTCCGTATTGAGCAGCAGAATGCCGATGGTACCCCTGAAATGATGTGTTCAAATGCAATGGAACCAGGTTGTTTTTCCGTGTTGTCCTGACGCAGAGTTTTGTGACGCAATGAAATAAGTGTAGCGGGATTACATATTCATGAGGAAGATGAACCGTTTTGCCTGCAGAAGGCAAGAAGTTCGTGCTGTTCGTATCTGGTGAATGTATGAATCTCAAGTGTTTTGGAAAACACAGTTGTGCCAACTTGGCAACCGGAAAACATTGATGACCGCAGATGCTCTCACTAGCTGGCTAAAACGATCGCATGACAAAGTGGCGTTGGAAGTATTCTACGTTTTCTGGACAAATGTACTGCTCATTTCAGTGTTTCGCTTTGCTAATTACATTTCGTTTGGTGCTATTGGATGTGAGCATCGTTCAGGTCAGATTGCAGATGGCATCGCTTATCATCGCTTAGGCTTGGATGTTCCATGTATCAAGTATCCCGATGAGGGTATGGAGGTTACCATCAGCGGGAGAAAAAAGACATTCTCAACACAACCACTGCTGTTAGGGTCGGTTTTCAGTTCTTTTTAGTTCTCACCGACATGAGATAAGGTCGCGCAATCTGATAGCAATCTCTCTGGTCTCAGAGATGGGGTAAGGTTCCACTGGGTTCCGAAGACAACCCAAGGTTGGTAATGTAAAGCCTGCCTCTCAAGTGCTAACCGGCCGCACTGCTTGTCAATTTATTCTGGTCAGTCTGGACCAGCTTCTTAGTACTTCAGTTTTCTCATTCGACCGGAAGGTAGTTGAAAGTTCTGCTATGTGTAATAGCTCGTGCGACAGATTGGATTAGTTGTTGTCGGGTCTTCGCATGCATCTTGGCGGACTTCACTGCTACCTCGAGGCTGGTCAATTACTCCAGATCTGTGGTGTCTTTGAAGTTAAATGTCAATCTTTTTATGAAGATATTTTGTTGTTTCTGATCAGCCTTCAAAATTTGTTTTAAAAATGAAAACCACTTAGGAACACGCCCAACACCGATCTAGCCTGCTATCAGAGAAAGAGATGTACTTCCGTGGATTTTGAAAATATTCGGTCAGCCTTGTGACCTACTCAAGCAGAGAGGTGTAGCAAGCAGGAGAAAGAAGCGCTGTGAGACGGGAGCAGGGGTGAACAACAATCCAGCATCATTTCCGGAACAACTGCAACTGTCGCACCTCCATCTCCCAGTTGTACCACAGCTTTTCATCAAAGAGCATTTTCAGTCGTCTTAGTGGGAGCAGAAATAACCGAACTGAGAAGTCTATCGCAATCCATAAACCACACTGGTAGAAAGCAAGACGAAGTTTTCGGCTGATGTACACGAGTTGGGCAATCCGGATTCAAGATGGACTGGCTGCGTAATCCCTACTCTTGGGCATCACATAAAGCACATTAAGGGAACACTGAATCCCCTCGTTATCGTCCACAGTTCAGTGGAACATGTTCAACTTACAAAGGTGGTTTTCGTAGCAAGAGTAGCTTGAACCCATCACAAATTTGGGTCCACATCATTTCACTTCCTTCTAGAAGTTATCTTCTCGTTTTCAAACTGATTTTGTGTGAACAAGAGAGTCAACGGAATCCAGCTTAATCTATCCCTCTTCGATTGAATTTGCTGCACAGAGGCAACTTTCGATAGGCTTTTTGCGAGCCACTTTGGAAAGATTACTCTTCATTTCCGTCCATCTGAGAACAGAATGCTCAAGTTGTTCAGAACGCTGTTTATGGTGGGTTGGTTTGTCGAATTCAGCGCCTTTACATCTCGTCCTACAAAGCTGCCACTACTTAGTGTGCATTGTAAGGTTTATCGAACGCTCGAATGTGGCCTGAACCTGGGACAGTTCCAACCATTATTCCGGCATTGGGCGTGCGTGTCCTTGGGATGTCCTTGAAACTGTCCCGTCTGTTACGCACACGTTGGACGAAAACAAACTGCTTCATTGTGCCCCGGTTGATATTGATAACCGTCTAAATCTAATATGGATTGAACTGGTACAAACAAGAATGATGCTGGATAAAGTTTATCATTACTGTGAGATCAGTTTACCGTGAGCTTTTAGCCATGCAACCGATGTCCGCCTGTTGTGCTTGTATCAATACTGTTCGTTTTCAGTTGTTCCCTAGTCCTGTTTAAGTACCCCGAAAAACATTCAACTTCTCACATCGTAGTTTGGAATGCAGTCGTTTGTTTCTGCACTGTTGTGAGTGGTCTTAATCCTGCATTTGTTGCTAGAAAGCTAGGGCAAAGGTCCGTTCCACCAACTGATGACTTCTTGGCTTTCAGTGTAAAGTACTCGGTGTTCAAAACTTTACTCCTCAAGAGTAAAGTTTATAACATCATACGGATCGGAGGTCATTTTAAAAGCGACTGACCAGACGTTTATACACTTGAGGCACTTATGGGTGCGGTCGAACACTCTGATTGATCCCATACTAATTAGCTATGGATGGAGATCTTGTGTTCAAAACCGTCGCTCCTTTTGGAACACTTGTATGAAGCTGATAAAACTATTGCAGAGCAGTTGGAGGACAAATGAAGCACCAGAGAGGTGGCACATATCATCTATCGTCCCTGTCTTTAGAAAACGGAATGTGAGAACCGCCGAGACCGCAGTTTAGCCACCATCTAAGTTGTTCACGTATACCATCCTACGCAATCTTACTAGTGTTGGTGAGCGGTAGAGTTGTGAAAACCAAGCGGGTTTCCTTCGGGTTCGCTGACCACATCCTTAGCTAACGAAAACTTCTCGAACGCTGCTAGGCATATAGAACGCCAGCAGTTTTTGTCTTAGGTTTGAAAGCAGCTGGGAGCGAGATGGGTTAGTGGTTAGATCACAAATTTATTAACCGGAAGGTCCGTGGTTCGAAACCGACCTCTGCCTCTCGACTTCTCCTGTCTAGGCTTGGATAACCTGGCAGTATTTCAGCTTTCGTGCTTCCTTCGGGTGAAATGGCAGCTAGGTACCGAAAGGGTGTTACAGCTGAACGAAAGCAGCGTCCACCTCACCTCTTCAATCCTTCTACTCAAACACTGGTGGGTACGTGAAAATTTATAGAGAATACTCTTCTGAGTTCATCATCGAAATTAGTATCACCTTTGTCACGTTTCCTCTTCAACTTCACAATCAAATTTATTACCGAAGAAACATTGGCCATGTCTTCCACGTCTGGCGCCGGATTTCTTTTCGAGGAAGACCTTAGGGAATTGGAGTGTGCTGACGAAATTGCGCTACTTAGTTAAAATTCCATCCATATACACGATACATTGAATAATGTTGTCATGCGTTTTGCTATGCGCTTTGTACCTTTAGAGCGTAAAATGCTATTACAAGACTGGGCGAGTGGACAACTAAAGCTGCTCATGGTAGCATAACCACTAGAGCAAGTGGACAGGTTCACCTATCTCGAACGGCATCATTGTTGACGAAGTGAACGTTAGAATCACTAAAGCTCACTTTGCTTTCCTTCGACCTAGCACCTCTGGGGTTGATGTCGCTATAGGGTCTACAGCGTGGTAATGCGTCCACTGTCTGTTTACAGTTGTCACACGTAGCCGTTGTTTTTTGAACACAAGAGGACATTGCTTATCTTTGACTGTCGGTGCCTTCAAAACATTGCACACGTATCATTGGCGATACCGAATTGCGACTAGTGGATTTTCGCACCAAAGCAGCTGCTCATCCAATTGATGAGTTGATTTGGCTGCACCAACTACGCTGGTCTGGTCACGTATGCCATGTTATCTATCGCCTCGGTGTGCTCTTGTCGCTGAGGTCCCACTAAAAGATACCATAGGTGAACAGTGCATGACTTGGTGACGGAAAGTGATCTTGCCTTCACCGGTGCATTTCGTATGCAGCCAGCCACGTCAGGGGTTGAAGGTACTCACCGAAATGGCGGTTTCACGCAGCCAGTAGTTATGTTGTGTCGATTCACCTGATCTTAATCGTACCCCCTGTTTATTTTCTTCAAAAAAGGTGTTTCTGTACCCCATCTATCTTACATTATCCGCTGCCATAAGCTGCGACGATCTGAATCACCGCCCAGACGTACACGATTCACGGTTGTCAAACTGAAGTGAACTGAACTGATAGCTTGCCCATGAAATGCTGAAACAGACGCTTCTTTATTCAAATTCTATTATCACCATCATCATCATCTATTAATTTGTGCGGCGGGAGATAAAGGATTGCGCAATTCAATGACCTGATCTGCTTTTCGAATCTCAAGATGTTTTGATCGTTTCTGTCGAAGTTCCTGTAACCTGGCAGTAAATGTTGAATTCCTGCTGGTTGTGGGCTCTTGAGATGAGCACCACAGGACTCGGCTGCAGTAAAGTACTTCCCTCCGACTGTTTATCTTTGTTGAGTTCGCCCGTACTATGCAATCCACGGCTGAAAATTCAGTAACTCCTCACTACTTACAAGTAAGTCACTCAGGTATGACAGCCATGCTAGAAGTCCTGGGAACTTCTTTGAACTCAATGCCCCCCCACCCACACACACACCTAAGCTTAAGTGAACCACATTGATGGTCAGGTAAGCTTAGCTACGGAATTTGAGTCCGAATTTCTGAATATTTTCGGTTCGATTAGTTGTTGGGCAACACCATTCCGTCAAATGTGTCTTGTTTCGTTTGCACTAAGAGGTTGCACGCTCTGACGATGATCCAGAACTGAGGTCACGTTAACTTTAAGACTTTCCCGTTCAGCCTGAAGCTTCAAGACCCCGGTCTGCCTCTGGTTTCTTAGATGTCCCATTTTAGGCCCGGAGGACTCCGCTAACGTGCTTTCTGCGAGTCCTACGCTCCATCGTGAGAAGGCCAAATTACTTACTGACTGAATGGTGTCGCCTACATAGAACCATGTGTACAGAGCANGTCGCTTCGGCTGGTAATGAAACGTTTGCAACCAAATCACCCACCTCAGCGAACAAACCAAAGGCTATCATTACAGCCTGAGCTACTAATATTCTCGTCAGTTGTGGACCGATGGTCCTTGGCTTGTACCACTTGATTGTACTGCGCAGTCCCATCAAAGTATATGTTCCAACCTATAGCTAATGAGTTTGTGGCACCATTTGACGTCGCATGCAGGCAAAGAGCCTGAGTGTCGTTATGTGGGGTCGGATGAATGTATGTACAACAGTTCTGTATGCCTACAAATAAGGTCAATGGTAAGGCGATCGTTCCACAGGTTCCAATGGACGAATGGTCATAAAAGACGACTGGGGTGCTGAACACCTATCAAAGGCAACGACTGAGCTGTCGAACATGTAATAATAAAACTCAAGGCTTATCAAATTGGCTCACAAAAAAGAAGCTTGCTGGGGTTTCCATGCCTATCCAAGCTCAGCTGATGCTCTTGTACAGCTAACCGAGTACCACGACTATCATGCATGCTTATTCTGACTGCTAAGTTCTGCTTAATGTCAATGAAAAAATACAGTTAGATGGCACGACAAATTATTACACGATGATGTGGATTGGAACGGTCGGCTGAAGCAAATGTCGCTTCCGCCTTGACACTCAGCATAGGGATCTTTATCTAAAAGTGCACGTAGTCTCGCGTGACGAGACTGCGTCAAACAAATCACGTCACCTGAGCGATCAGTTGTCAGAACGAACAACAACAATTTTGCGTGCTGGTTTGCCTAAACCGCACTCCATCACACGCAACGCAAGCACTCCGCTGGGCTTACATAATCCAGTCTTCTGGTTCTGTTCGCATCATTTGTACATAGTTTTGCGGTTCAACCGGCTCATCAAGTATACTATGTAGGTTTAACATCTATTCAGTTACCGGGGTACTTAACTTTTCCATTCTAATTTAATGGGCTAATCAAAATATAGGAAAACGAACTAGTCAATGTTTCAACCGGAAGTGAGCAACTATAGTTAGAGGGGGTCAAAAAATGTCACCGGAGCACTTTGACTTTCCGCGTGCCCGGCCATCCCAGTGATCTATGCTGGGTTTTTCACCTGCATAACTGCCAAATTCGCTTTCTTCTAGTTTTGTATCACATGATAGAAATTTCTTTCAAACAACTTATCTACAATAGTAAGATGCGGATTTCGGTGACAGCTGTTGTACTGGAAGTCCGTACGCTATCGACCGTGAACGCGTGATCACTGTGCACAGCACAAACGAAACACCTGATGCACGTTTAGGTGCAAACTATTCAACGTATTTTTAGTGATCTGGTTGCAGATGTTTCCACTTACGGAGATTTTGACATTTTCAGGCGAGCAAATTCAGGGGGGAGGTGTAACCACACGTTAACCTGGGACTGACTGATCGATTTTCGCACCGAAGCGCGCGATTTTAAACGAGCTATTCTTGTGACTTGACTTCAGTAGATTTTGTCGCTGGTTCGTTAGATTTGGGCACTTGAGATCAAGTAACCAATGTTCCGCAAAGTCGCAAAAATAGCGGTGAAATAAAAGCGAGCTAGGCAACCAACTGAAGCAATTACTTTATTTGGTTATTCGCTGTGAGGATTTCAGGGTTTTCTTGTCTCATTGTCGCGTCTGTCAGTGGTGAGCATGTTTGGACAGCAGAAGGACTGTTCGAGGTGAGTGTGTGAAGACTGCTGCCACGAATAACAGGTTTGATGTACTGTGAAATTCTGGACTGCATTAGCTCACAGCATTGCATTCTCCAGAACAATTGTTGAGTAAGGTAAGTGAATCAGTAGGATTCTACGTGTCAATGTGTCTCAAATGGTCACAGGCAGACAGACATTCGTCAGAAAATACCCTGGAGACAACCCGGTTATAGTTTCTTTCACGTTGGTAGGATCCCTGTCTTTTGGAAAAATATCCAAACGAATACCTAATCGACGTTTCCGTCCTTGTGGAAATGGGTTGGTTATCTGTCAGCACGCAGTCAGTCTTCAGAAAAAGCCATCACCTGCCGTCATCGTTCCGAAGAGTAACAACTGGCTTCACGTCATCCAATGACGACGAAATTCACGTGGTGTTGGAGAATACTGTCCCCTTGCAAACAGCTGTCGTGTAGCTTAGGTTTTGGTCCACCAGTTAATCGGTACAAAAGAACGAATCGCTCATTTCGGTTCACTGAAATGGGAAGAAACGAAATTGATTTTTACCTCCACGATATTCGGTTTTCACTTCAGCAATCTCACTTATTGAAACGCCTCGAAGCAAGTTTCTGAATCACAAGGAAACTGGGTGTAATGATTGTTGATTTTATTGGTTATTTTAGGTGTCAACGGAATACGAGCCAAGCTTATAATCATAGCAACCAGAACAAGTTGTAGATAAAAGTCAGCTGCTCACTTGGGAGCATCCTTGGGGAATTATCGGTGGCTGTTTCCTCTTGTGGTTGGGATGGTCGCAGACCCGTTTCCGAAGCCTTGTGCACATCACAGTCTGTCAGATTTCGATAAGATTTTTCACTTTGAGTGAAAAAACATTTCTCGTAATGTTCATTATCGGCTGAAACACGTAATGTATAGATAGCGTTCATTGCTGTCATCCGAGTCATGGGTAATTTCCGTGGCAACCAGCCAAAGTTGAATGATAAGAGCACTCGGTACTGCAATGATCTATATTCATGCCTACGACGTAGAGTCTTTGGAACTGTGTGTGGACCCCGTGGCTGGACAACGACTCTCACTATCCCAAACCCTTTTCCGCTCTAACTGTATTGTGTGCAAGATATTAGTTAACTGTCCGAATGTTCAACAGAGCTTGAACATATTTATCTCTGAGAGCATGCTTATGTTTAGAGACGACAACAACAGCCTCCAAGTGCTTTCCAAACTCATCGATCGGGTTGCCGTTCTGAAAAATAGTGACGAAGGCGGAAATTCATCGCCATGCGCAGTTCCAATTTTTTAGTTACTGTCATTGAAAGGTCCTTGTCTTCAAATACCTTGACTCAGTTGCGTTTCTTGACAAGCGGGCATTCGAAGAAGTTAACGTTAGCGTAGAGTACGCAGTATTTACTCTCTTGCTTTTAAAGGAGGCACCACAAAGACAGCGTGAAATCCACTGAAATGTAAAGGTATTGACCTGAAATTCGCTCACCTCTTCGCCATGTTTGGGAGACCTGGTCTCTAGAAGCTGAGAGCCATTGAGGGCTAGGTATTTTCTATCATTGCTACTCTCCGGGGTACCTGTTGTTCTTGGCGTAATTTCCCCTCCGGTTAAGTGGTGCGCAAACGCCTCTGCGGTATTGAGAAGATGGGTACAATAATCCAACGTGCGTAACTCCAGTGGCTTGATCACATTCTACGGAACCCTCTATAAAACCCACCCCCACCCGGTATTCAATAACCGGAACATATCAGAATGCGACTGGATACAAAGCCGACGTTCTCCACCTCCTCGAAGCAAGACGAGGGGCCGAGGCAACATATGAACCCGGCTTCACTTCACATTGTGGTGCCATGGCCTTCGCTATCTGAGACATCAGTAGAGTTGGAGTTGGGACCATAAGCAGAGATGCAGTATCGGAATTTGGAGCCAGTAGTTACAAATTTACTGTCTTTCAAATGTTTGTTGCTTTCGTCTTGCCATCAGGTAATAATTAAGTAGTTGAACTGTGAAAAATGGCTTCCGAAGAATAGTTTGTTTGAAGGATGATGATCAAAGCATTCACACGTTACCTGCCACCCTTAATTGGTTCAGGCTTGACGTGCACAACTTCATGTGGTCTACGGAACACCATTTTCTATATCTAAACTTACCGGAATTCCATTTGAGACTGTACACGGCACCAGTGTCTGTCCACAACGGATCTGCCCTCCTCAGAAGACCTCAGTGACATAATTCTAGTGAGAATATGTTGAGTAGTGTAGACAAGTTGTTTGTTGTCACGCCTCCGGCACGTAGTAGTGAAGCAGTGCTAAACAACTCGCCCCGCATTTCGGATGACCATGGTTCGAATCCTCGTACGACTATCACAAGGGAGGGTTCGAACAGGCGCTGAACACGAGTCTACTATTGGCGGAATACACTCCTTTGAAACAAATTTGTTTTTTTTTTTCGGGAGACTCACCTGGAACGCCGCTGAATCTCTCGTTTATGATGTTTTTTAGCAACTGAATGTGCTGCACCAGGCTGCCTCCCGCTTATGAAGTTCTTAAGCGATATCTTGAATATCGTACCAACTAAAACATGAGGCGGCCTGGTGCAACACGTTCGGTCGAAGCAGAAAATCATAAACGAGAGATTCAGCTGGGTTCCAGTGAGTCTCCCGCAAAACCAAATTTGTTTGCGAATGAGTGTATTTCGCTAATTTCGTGCAATCTGGGTTCAAGTAGAACACAAGGTTGACGGAAACTCGGGGACTG
>SJOL01006626.1:675834-689706 GCA_004794785.1 Opisthorchis felineus
AACCGGTCGTGGGCTGTCGGAGGATTTTCAGCAACCTTATCAGTAGTGTATTGCGTGTATTCAAGTCTACTATCTTTCCCGTTTGGCGTATTGTATCCAAAGTGGTGATGCTAGGATGCACGGCCTGTTTTCGGAAGTAAGTTATATGGTTACAGGTTCAAATCGGATCATTAATGTTGACCAGTGTGTATGTTCGGCGCTGCTCAAAATAACAGTGCGATGAGATAACGCAGCCGTCCAAACGGAGACTGCTGCTATTTAGAAACTTTCACGCTTTTAAATCACACCTGTCTAGGAGGCTTTGCAACTTGGCATTTTCCCATCCATCATGCTTTCAAAATATTATGTGGTAGCCATGTGACTACAAAATGGTTTTGGAAAAGAACCAAACCAATTTCATTTCGAAGACTTTCCTCGTCTCCCTGTTTTCACGCACAACTATTATCGAATTCGTCCACAGAAGCTTCATTTTTGTCCCTGTCTTTCGGCTCTATTCCTTCTCTACTTGTCAGGACTATATTCAGAACCGAAATTTCTTGTGGACACAACCAAGTCAGACAATATTATTAAAATTTCTGGCATCCTTTAGCCGATCGAAAAACTAACCAAACAATATGCCCATTTTTGACGAAGCTGTTTGCTTCGCTTATGTGTGTGTGTGTGTGTATATGGGCAGTTGTTCTCGGTTCTACTTTCATTTCCGCCTCCAAGAGAGGACGTTCAATCGATTACCTCATGTGCACCGCCTCATTCTAATTCAGAGCGTGTGGGGGTACACCAACAGAGTGGCTGCGTTTCGAATCAAACTACCGGTGAAAAATGGAACAGATGGTTAAATCAGAAAATTAGATGTTTTATATCGTTATCAGCCGAAAAGCTCGATTCGGCTTCGTGGAACGTAGAGCTCAGTTAATCCTGATAAAACTGACTTCTCTGTGTCTTCAATAAAAGGACCCGTTTGTTACTAGTAACGCAAGATGGTCAGCAGACATGGCAAATGATTGTCGACACTGTAATTGAAAGGGTATGGTGGGGTAACTCCTCAATGAGTAATACTTATCATCACCTCCTTGAAAGTGACATTTGGTTTCTGTCGTCCGTCAGTTTTCCATTGGTTTAGAGCAGTGGAATTTCGCGGATTCGCTTCGTTTTTCCCATTGTTTGTCTGCTTGTAAGCAGTATTGGTGATTCACTGAATACTTGTTGATATCCAGAAGAAAACCACACTAAAATCACGGTGAAAAGCTGGCAAAGGCACCATATTGGTTCCGACAGTCTTCGTCGTTGAGCGACTACTGACATGCATTTACACCTCCGTCGCTTTTGTATAGGGCAGACATTTGGTGTAGCGCAGCGTATAAAGCTCTCACTGGTCGAGCATTGAGCTCCTAAATCGACCTGTGTTCTGGACATCATTCCTAATGTATGTTTATCCTGACTCAGTTTCCTTGGATGCACTCGAAAAACTGTAAAAAGGCATTTACTCGCAAAATTCTTCGTTGAAAAGCCGAGACGAACTTCACAGCTATTTCATCTCCAGTGGGAATCATCAGCGAAGCGCATCTCATGCATCTATGGCCAGTAATTGAAAGTTAAACCGTTCGACCATCAGCGGCTGATCGACAGTGGTATTAATTAGCACTTGGACAAGATATAGCGCCACTCATTCTTTATTCACGAAATCCACATCACGTGGGGGCGAGGTGACTCAGTGGTTAGAACGCGAATTTACTGACCGGAAGGTCCGTGGTTCGAACCCGACCTCTGCCTCTGCCTCTCGACTTCCCCTGTCTAGACTTGGGCAACCTAGCAGTATCGCAGTCCTCGTGCTTCCTTCGGGTAGCATGGCAGCTAGGCACTGGAAGGCAGTGAAGCATTGGTGTTGAACACTGATGTTATGCTGTCGATGACGATGATGATGATGATTGGGTCCTCGGGTGGCAACTTCTCTGATGGAAGATCCACTCGTCATGAGTCCTTCTGAGTGTGAGGATATTTGGAAATTTCGGTCCAGATTTCGCTGGAAAAAAACGAAGGCGCTTTAGAGCTGTTTCGTCCTTATTGAGAATCATCAACAGTGGATATCGCACGTTTCTCTAAGGGAATTCGAAAGGTCAAGTGGTAGAACTCAAATGTACTCACCCTAACAGCCATTATGACACACACTGCGTTCCGCTCAAAGCTTGTTCCAACCACAGTAGTTGAATTGCGTTTGAATCACGATGGAAACTCGAAAAGTCCATCGGTTTTTCGATTAACGTTTCACTTCATTCGGCCAAGCAAAGAAGTGCAGGTCATCTGAGCATTGTTCGAACCTATAATTCAGCCAACGAATGAGATGCGAATACCATGCTCCCCACTGCAATGTTGGCCGTCGAGTGCATTTGCTCACCAAACAGCCGGTCATGCTGAGGTTCGGCTTGTGCAATAATTTACCGGATACTTTTGGAATACTTTTCTGGTGGACCGTTTAGGCGGTGCGATCTAGTTTTCACCAGTTAGCGTTGAATGTCGACTTTTATTGGTCAACTGTAATTGGAATTCTACCCACAGTCACTTGAATAGCAATGTGTTTTTGCTAGTGGGTTTCGTCCTGCCTACTTTCAGACGGTCAGTTGATATTGATATATTGTGTACTGTGGCATACTGTGATCCCCAGACCCAACCCAGAGCTGTATGGTAATCTGGCTTCACTGCTCTACTGATCCCGTAGACTGCTGAGTGACTAGCTGGAACTCAGTTTCTTAAAATTCAACCAGGCCAGATAGTTCGACGGAGAGCAGCAATTCTCCGTATTACGAGGTAGTCTGGAGGTGAAATTACGCTGTCAACTGTGACAGGAGTGTAAGAATAATAGGCTGCTTCCCTCAGGCATATCCAGCATATCCATTTTTATGGAAGCGGCGATGCTGCTTTCATGCGGTCAATGAAGAGATAAAATGGACCGGCCCTAAGAACTGCACACTCCGATCACCGAAAGGTTGGTCGTGACCACCGGTGCATTAACCGATGAGGTCGAAGTAACTGTACTAATCGAAAATCCGTTGCTGTTCAAAAGGCATCTGCTGTGCGCGATGACGTTAGATATCCATGCCTTACTCTCTACGATCTCGGGCTAGGTCGATCCCCCGCTACCTAGTGAACCAGACGTTGAAGTCAAAGGCTCGGAACAGGGCTCAGCAGGAACTCACCTACCGTGAGACCCGCCTCGCATCCTGCTCACTGGCACTCGTTCGTGAAAAACAACGTGGATTTCGAAGCGGTCTAAGTATGTTTGACTTACTTTTTGTCGAAATACAAATCCAGGAGAACTGTGATGAAAGAAATCAACCGCTCCATGAACTGCTTGTAGACTTCAACACTGCCTTTGACTCAGGCAGCAGAGAAGCACTATGGCTCGTCCTACGCAAGCCTCCCGCACTGCGATGAAAGCTTGAGGTTTATGCAACTATCTCGAACTATTTCGAAATCGATATCAGCGTTACGCGGGGCTGTGTTCTTTCCCTAGCCTTATCCAGCTTCCGTTTGGAAACATCTGCTCAGAGGTTTTTTGCCATTGCGAAGCTGGTATATCAGTTCGATACATTTTTTTGAATGTTTATTTAGTCACCTCGAAATCTTTCCTGATGAAAATGTCGCTGTGCTAGTCCCGCGTTAGTATTCTGCCTTTTGCGGACGAATGCGCTGTATTTTCTCATTCGAAACGGAATTACAGTAGCTGACTATGACGTTCGGTTCACCGGCATGTTGGTCTGAATCAAATCGCTTGTATTTTAGCAGTCTGAACCGGCTGTTCAACATAAAACACCAGGTGTTCAACTAAATTATTGTGGGATAGCGTGCTGCACGCATTTCCGCTATGTTGGCAGTACACTGCAAAAGCCAGCACAGCGTTTGGTTGCCTTGAGAATGGCTCGTGGGGCAGTCTTCACCGCGCATAGACACCAAGATTGTGGTGTTTCAGGCTATTATGCCGTCTTCACGTGAATATCACTTGCAATGTCTGCGCGAAATCCCTCGAAAAGCAAACATTACTGGAGTTGAATGTAATCTGATGTGAGACAAGCTCTGCTGCTTAGACCATTCGAAACGAATGGTCGAAACTTACATCCCAAAACAACTCGTCTATAGGTCAGCTGAAGCATGGAGCTCGAAATGAGGGGTGCCCGAATACCCGAAACTGGGACACCTATCAGGTACTTTTGAAATACCGTAACTTCTGTTTTACCTTATGGGAGGATTTGATACTGGATTGAATTGCTATCCATGCAGGCGTACGGAGCTTTGAGGTGCAGGACAGGTGAGTTATTCAGACTGGGCTCGATCTCCCTTTCCACACTCTCAACCATGCGTACCGATGCAACATGCGGGCCCAGTTTCCCTCGTATCATCGGCCTTGCGGATCATCAGCGCACTCTTCAGTCCATCAGCTAACAGTAGCCGCCTGGGACCGAGTGAGCGCCTGCCGGACATTCTCATTCTAGGGATGACAACACCATTGACCATCGGGTTAATGCAATACTACCAACGTATCCATCACTGCTTGCGTGAATGGGCGACTCCTGGTAACATTTGCATGGTGCTTTTCCGAGGGAGGTGCGGCCTTATGCTCAAACGGAGGTAACTCAATGACGAACAAGTAACTGCCGTCGGTGGCTGTTGTTCTGCCTTCAGTTTAGGCCGGGTGATGGCTTCCAGCACGTTCACCTGTCGATTTTACTCCCATATCGGTTGCAAGGGTTTGAGTGGAGCTCAGCACAAACCGTCTGCAGTCATCCAGTAGCTGGGCCATGGTTGACTGGCAAATCCGATTCGAATACGATCCATTTATGTCGTGATCCATTTCATTGCATACACGCACTGTCATCCTCGTAGATTTACCGTTGGAAAAAACAGCAATCCATGGTGTAACAATATGATTAACGCAAACGTGCGATCTCGAATCTATCTTCTTCCTGTGTGACGGGAAAGCCCTGAAAGGCGAATGAAAGCGGTAGTTCTCTGGCTGATCTTGGTTGGTTCTTGACATCACCTGTTTATCAACGCTAAGCTTGTTTAAACCGCCACCAGTTCGATCCATAGCACCACAATGTTCTTTTCTGTAGAGTACTGCTTTTTGATGGCCCGTAATTCGACCACATTCACATTACTTGGCCGACTTTAAACGCATTCCGTTTGTTTCTCAATGTAGGTGAGGCGGAAACCTACGCTGTTCTATTTCACCACACTCCCTGTTACGATCTCATTCCCGACAGTGCCAAATTGGTCGTCTTTGACTGTGAACTCACAGTAAGTCAGTTGTTGTCTAGCTCACTAGATTTCGGCCGAAGTACGAAACGCAATGGCACCGTCGCTGGAGAGTTTTCATGCTTTCAAGTTTTTCTGGGGAGCTGTTTTTTTGTGACATGATAACTTGTGATCCCCCTTGCTTGGATGAAACCGGAGTGGTTTCCTATCCTCGGCACTCTGTGTTCAAAACACGAATAGCACTTTTCTCAACAGTTTCTAAGTAAATAGAATAGTTCGGCGAATTTTCAATCGAAGACTAGTTGAATAGTGGTGTCATTGGTGTGGCACTCTAACTATCCGTCTCCAAGTGATATTGAACCGTAGCATCTGGAACTTGGTGTTCTACAATATGGCGCCACTTATGCTCGGCAGCACGAAGCACTCGCTGACCAGCCCATAGAACGACCATTTTCTCTCCAAGCGAACCTTTAATACTTTAGATGGGTCACGGACATCCTGAATTTCAGGGCTGTATCGAAAAGTATGAGACGCGAGGCACCAGTGATCTGAACAGAATGCTACACCCTCAGACACTAGCAATTGGCTGTGTGGCAACCTATAAAAAGTGCGACAAATTCTAAACACGGTATGAAATGACTAGCTGTTTTTGGACATACTGGTCTGGTTTTCAACTTTGGATCGAAACCGGTCTTGTTTCTTAGACTGTGAGCAACACAGAAATGAGATAGCTGTTCTGGTTATCGGTCTGTTCGCCTAGCTTGACAGTTGGGTTGCAAACGTCTCATCGACCATCGATGCGGCATCGCCAGTGCGGGGTTGATTGTGTAAATTCCTCCTTTTCTACCTGTGCTCATATAGTGGTGGTCGTTTGGTCCTGTGGTGGCTTTCGCATATTTTGGTTGGCTAGCTTGGGATCTGGGTTGCGTTGTAGCCCCATTTCCTTTCATCTGGTTGGTTCGTTGCGTGCCTTCACTTCGATATTCTGTTCCTTCGTTGTGCCTGGACCGTTTCCTCCTTGCTTTGTTTCACTTGATTCCTTGATTGGATAACTCTATTTATAGTAATGAGTAGTGATGAGGGTCGCACAAAAATGGTCAGCCTGATGCGTTTCCAGTACGTAAAAAGCTTACTATTCCAATACCCCCCCCCACACTTGGGATGAACGACTTGGATGGATATATCAATATATAAAAGCTGAATTGCTGGTTAAAACGTCCTTTACTTGGTACGCCGTCCCTCGACCTTCGAGGAGATAGCGCCTCAATCTTCATACCACCTTCAAGGTATCGCCTTCCTAGGATGACTACTACTAAGTTTTTGGCCTCCCTTGTGAAGTTAACCCCCTAAAATCCTCACTGAAAGGGAACGCTGTTCTGAACTCTTTTTGGGGAATGGCCTAATTTCAAAGGGCGAGCAGATTTCGATCGAAAAGCTGTTTGGGCAACCGATTCCAGTCCGTCATTGGATGCCCATTTCGAATAATTACAGCACTGTGCAGTATTTTATTGGAGATTTCATCCTGTAAAGCAAGTCAGCCTATGCTGAAAAGCCAAGGAGCGCTGTACAGCTGCTTCATCCTTATTAAGAATCCTCGGTATCTCATGAACCCCGGGGAGTATCGAACCCGCGACCTCCCAGCTGGCAGTTCGCACACTTAACTGCTCAGTCACGAGCGGCTCGAGGAGCCAGTCAACACTTGGTCACGTGACGTGGTCTCTGTGATTGAAGGATGAGCGGTGCTTGAGTTAATCACGCTGCTAATCAGCCGCCCGTCACCGAACGGGTGGTGTTTAAACTACTAACCAGAAGGTCGCGGGTTCGAGACTCTCCGGGGTTCGTGAGCTGTGCGTTGCTGATGATTCTCATTAAGGATGAAACAACTCTAAAGTTCACCTCGGTTTTTTGGCAAAGGTTGGCTTCACTTACTGGACGAAATCCCGATTGAAGACTACCAAATCCTCTCACGTTACCAACGCGCCATAGTATGTTGCACCAGAAGAATTGGTACTCGGGCGCTATGGTTTTTGCAACTATTTTCAACCTAACAACTATTTGAGAACTTTTGGGCACGTTCCCGCTTTTTGTTACATTAAGTGGAAATTGAAGTGAATAGGCAACTTCCGTTAGTCGGCCGCACATGTGGTCAGCCTGCCGATGGATTTTCCAGCTGGCTAGGCAGCATCCCAAATCACCCGGTCAACATTGCCTAGCAACCCTATTGATTGGAGCGGATTAACGAGCTACTTTTCCCATCCTTATTCAGTTGCCTAAGAATTGATTATTTGTCTTAGTTCATGCTGGGTCACGTCGTGACATAGGAAACCGTTTAGGAACAGTCTCGCCCTCTAGCCTTGTGTATTTGGGTAGAGTCGCCAACGGTTTGTTGGCTTTGTTTCACTTGTCACGCCTCTTCTATACCCAAGCTTTCAGACATAGTGAAGGAACGTAGGACAACCAAATTTGTACTCCGATGAGAATAAGACATGATCAAAAGTTGTTTTGGGAGTAAATCCGTTGACCAGGGGGGTTTCTAGACCGGACCGATGGTTCAAACAATCAACCCGACGATAGTGAAGCGGTTGAATGGTGTAACTTCAGCTGGTTGCTTTCTTTGCGTTTGGAGGTGACATATCACAATAGACAGTTGCTGGCCGTCTTGGGGTTTGATTTCAAAGCTCAGTCGGGTTCACAGTCTGTTGCCGCATCGAACTGACTACCCACAGGGTATACGATTCTCCTGAGTGTGAGTCAGACGCTCAGTAGCGGTGGTAAACGAAGGGGAACTTACTATTTGAATCCAATCTTTCGAAAATGGAACTCAAGATCTATGCTACTGGTAAAGCTCAGTGTTCCGAAAAATAGACATATGTGTAGAATATCCCTTTTGCTGTTCAGTTTTACACTCTACTGGTGATTTCTTGGAGAGCGGGAATAAACGGATCGCATAGTTGTTACCCAACCAGATCCCCAGAGTGAACAACCACCAAGTCCGTAGGACCATTCTGGTGCACGCACAAACCGATAAAACGGCTTTTAATAGGTCTGGACTAGCAAGATGTTGTCGTTCTAATCCCATTGCTCAGCTTGCAGTTTATTCCGTCTGTCCCTGAATGTGTTTTTTTCGTTACCTCGTCCGACGGGAATGCGGTGAATGTTGAGTAATTTTGATTCTAATGATACTCATTAGTATCCAACAGAAAAAAAACATTGCTTCAACCCCGTATGACTGATTTTATCCTCAGTCGTTTCTGTCAACTTTCATGTTTGTTTGCATCTAATGGGTTCCTAACAAACAGTCTCCACTTAACCCGTCGTGCTAGTCCATTAAATGCCAGGATGCATGTTCTGTGCACTGTTTTTCCAACGAAAGCGGTCTGACATAAGTTATCCAGAGTGTCATAGTTGTATAGCTGCATACCACGAACAACAGAACTATTCACTGGGAAAGTGTCTTCCATTATCTCTGATCTTCCCCGAGTGTATTTCCAAAAACTATTCACGTGACCTTATTGTGCCATGTTTTTGCTTAGTTAACACCGTTAACATTTTTCAGATCGTCAAGGCTTTCAAAGCTCTACTATACAATGAGATTCGTGCAGCTCCCGTGTGGAACTCCAAGACGCAATCCCTCAGTTCCATGCTCACTGTAACAGACTTTGTACAGATGCTTCACCTATGCTGGTCGGAAGATAAAACGGAAGTGAATAACAAAAAGCGCTTGGAAATTGATGATTTTGATCGAATGACCATACAGCAGTGGAAAGGTGAGTAGATTGTATGACAGGCGTTTTGGGGGGCAATATTTGGGTCTGGCTTTCGAAAGTGTTAGATGCACCAAGGTCGTATCAGAGGTTGAAGGATCGGAAACTCTGGGCACAATAACAAAACTGTTGTCACGCCTTCTTGTTACTGCTGGAAAACTTGCCCATGCTTGACCCTCTAAAGGACATGAAATCTAAAAGACAAAGTTGTTAGTTCCCGTCTATTTCAAAAGATCGATATCACCATTTTGTTCATTTTATGCCTCAACGATTCAGTATTTTTTACGATTTTTATACGGCGAATACGCTACCAATGAAGCTCCAAACAGTCGTGTTGTCGTTTGCTAGTTCCTTGAGTCTGGACTTCTGATTCTTCATTTACTGAAATAAGCTGTTTGAAAAAGAGTGTGCATGCGGACCCGGTTGTCCATCGGAGCATCCTCATCTCTAAAGGCCAAGGTTTTGCCCCTTCTTGTGCTAAGTCACCTACCCATGGTGGGGGCGTTTCACTTTTCGTAGAGCCGATACCCTTTCCAAGCTTTATCAGTCAAGCCTGAATTTGAAATGTCCCAGGCTGCAGCGGTATTGTTTTATGGCTGTGAGATTCGACTTGGAACATCTTCAGAGCTTGGACCACCGATGTCTCAGAACTAGGTTGAAATCGGCTGAAACCGGCGACCTCTCAATGAGTTGATCGGGAGATGGGTTTTCGGTGAATCAGCTAAGGTGATTGGGCCATGTGTTACACAGGCCAAGTTACCGCCTACCGACACGAGCACTGTTTTTTGTGCCCAATTCAGAGGGGCGAAAAGCTAGAGGTGGACAGATTTTGACGTGTCAGAAAAGAATAAAGGATCCGATTTAGGTGCCGTTTTTGCTGTTCGCCTTCTAGGGTGGGGTCCACGTGACCCTCCCTGTGCTCGGCTGGAGACAGTGAACGATATGGCGACCAACCTATGTCAGTGGCGTTCATGGTGTCATTGATGCTGATGATGACATATTTTAGGATCACGTGGCTGCTGAAGATCGGCCATCTGTTGCAGTACAGAGATGAGTGTATTTCGGTGTCAGTCTCTCTCCTCCATGTTTAAACCAGTCAAATGTAAATTATCACCGTTGACGTCAACTGCTACGTTTTTGGGTACCTCTTCTGGACGCAGAGGACAGAGTTTCTTGGCCTGATAGCGATAAAATCTATTGTAGCTAAGATATGCAGTCTCACAGCCTTTAGCCGATGTACTGGAATCTTGTACACAGTTTTGGACGCGAAATTCACATCTATTTGGATTCGAACTGTTAAGCGCTTGAAGCAGTCATCCTCAGACCTTTTCCAATCCAACTCGAAGGATGCTTTCGAACTCTTTCTTTCAAGCACCTGGTTGTCCGACCAACGCACTCTACATTTTGTATGGCTCTAGCTCTGGAGGAAGAATTGACTAAACCGTTCTTTCGTCAGCACGCGTTGTGTGACTTTATGCAAAATATTCATCTCATCTGCAGAGCTCATGGGGAGATTTGCAACCTTACTTTATGATACAGTTGAAGAAAAAATTGAGTTCGTTTCTCGCGAGGCGTCTTTTAAAGATTTCTGATAATAATACAAATAGTAATAATCGTTCAACTGTAACACCCTTTTGGTGCCTATCCGCTATACTGCCCGCAGGAAGCACGAGAAGTGAAATACCGTCAGGTTCCCTTGCCCAGACAAGGACAATCCAGATGCACAGGTAGGACCTTCCGGTCAGTGAGTTCGAGCCTTAACGGCTGAGCTATATTGAGTCTACCTTTCTTGATGGAACACAGATGAGTTCCTCGTTGAAACCAGATTACTTTTTGCATGGATGTACCTCGCGAAAAACAAAGTTGTTTGAAAACCCACTGTCTGGATAACGGATTACCATTCGTGGTGAAAGCGAAACGCCAGTTTACGGCTGCCTATCGACATTTGACCCTTTTGTTGGTAGTGTGAGAAAATTTGGAGATCTTGTCGTGTAAGCGAAGCCAATCTTAACTGATAAACCGAGAAGCACTGTACAGTTGTTTCATCCTTATTGGGAATCATCACCGGTGTGCATCTCACGAAATTAATCCCCTTAACTTGTGTCTGAACAGTGAGTTGTGCTAATTTACATCTTTGCAGAATTTATCCGGCCCGAACCACACACGAGATCTGCGGCAAAACGAGCCTCTGTCTCTGGCGCCATATCATCTACTGAAAGCCATGTTATCAAAAGAGGTAGTCTGCCAAAGAAAAAGCATGGTTCCTGCAATCTTCCTCAGGTGACCTCCTGTCCGTCGTCCAATATCTCTTCTCCATCACGATCTCGTTCCCGGTCTTCATCCTCCACCTCCTCTTCCAGTAGTCAATCGTCAATTGCTTCCCTTCCATCCAATCTCTCTGCTCTGCCTGATGGTAAGCCTGCAGAACAGACAGATCCCCACACATCTGACAACAAGACACCCGTGCCCTCGTCATCTTCCGATGCCTTCTGGTCAGCTGCGTTCTCAGCTGTTCCCACTCCTCGGACGACTTTCATCACTCACAACCGACTGCTTACCGTCGACCCAGAGGAAGATTTGTTCAAGTCCCTACGCATTTTGTCTCGCTTCCGATTACATTATCTGCCTGTGATAGACTGCCCGCAACAGCGAACCGGCAACATTCTACACATACTGACGCATCGCCGACTGCTCAGCTACCTGTTCAGCAAATTGCCCCATCTTCCCCAACCAAGATTCCTCCAAGTAAGGATTCTGAAACCTGTTGAGTTGATGCCTTCTCAGTTGGACACTGGTTAGCTACACATTGGTTGTTTTTTTCCGCAGTTGCAGGAGTTACCCATGGAGAGCCATATTATCATTTTGTAAATTAAGAGATCGTTGATCATGTGTCTTTCGGAGTATTTGATTACCGTTCAGGACTTTGTGTTTTTTTTTCACATGAGCATCCTACGGTTCAAAATAATGGGTCACAAATGACCACTTTCAAAATTCCTGCGTCGAGGCTACTGGTACTTTATGAGTAGTTGGGCGGCAAATAACGCTGATCAAGGCGACGATTAGGACTGTGTGGTCTGTCACTACCGGAGACAAGTCTGGTCGGCTGTTTGTGGTGTTCGATGTCCGACGGCCTCCTCGCTTATATTGACTGGGCCCGTAATAGCAAACTCCATCGAACGATTGTGTTCGTGTAAGGTTCCCATTTGGTGGGTAACGCCAAATATCGGGTGTTGCTCTTTAATTGAACGCTGATACCGGCCATATCGTACTAAACCAAATGTTGTTAATCATGGTTGCAGGTTTCGCTAGTTCCCCAGCTGAACTGGGGGTCTTAGACCTTTGAATTTTCCGTTGACAATGTAGGTTTGCGTACAACCACCGTTTGGCGATTCAGCGGTTTAATTGTTTTCGCTAAGGAGCCACTTTGAGCTCCTGCTATTATTTATAGACTGGTTTTAGCTGTCGTTCGTCTTCTGGTTAGTTGGCATCAGATTCGACACGTGTATTCTCCCCGTGTGAAACTGCAAGCATTATCTGGCATTCAGTTTCATGAGTGAATAAATCAATCAGCGAGGATGATTATCTTCGACATCCAGATAAATTATCTAGTTTTCAATGGGAACATACGGAGCACGTTTTAAAAACCTACAAATATTTCCCCTAAACTCATCAATCTGATGCACAAGGCTTTTTGAACGTTGCTGGATGCAATTCAACAACTTCTCTTCGGGTAGCCAAGTTCCTGGAAAGCAGGAACCCGTTCCTGTGAGGGTCACCTGAAGTAGAATTCACCTAATTCCTCTGCAGCCAGTCAGAAAAACGACAGTCACGTAACTAAGTCTGCCTTCATGAAATCTGAAATCTGGTTCAATTCAATAATGAGGCACCTTGAGCTACTATGGTGATCACACCAGTGCGCTGTCGCGAGGACATTCTTGCCCAATAGCCTTCACTGTATGGATCTGGAAACAATATAACAATACCCTAAAAAGTAAACCCCAGTATTTTGACGGAACACGATGCTCAGTTCAGTCACAATTTCCGCATGCTTGCTTGCTCTCGTAGGGTGAAAAGTCGACAGTCATATACGCATAATCTAGTGTTGAGTGCTACTCACTCCCATTTTGTCTTCGCATCAACTGATTACACAACAACAGTGTGCATTATCCCACGTGTCTTCTTTTTTCCAGTCCAGTCTAACCGACCTGAATGTTGGCAGCTTCGGTCGTATTGTCATGGTTACCTTATCGACTAGATTACGCGAGGCAGTGGCGTTGTTCTCTCAGGCTCAGGTGTCAGCTCTTCCGGTGGTGGATTCACTTGATAACCGACGACTGATTACTTTGTTTTCCAAATATGATGTCATCGTAAGTTGTTTGCCTGTTCTTGTCGTGTTTTCACTTTGTACCTTCTTTTTTCCGTCTTTCCCTGAGTGTTTGTTGTTGATAAGTCGTTTTGCGAGTAGCATCGCCACGAGTGGCAGATGCGATTGATGAATGAACATTCAAGCCTCCATTTTCTCAGCATACATTCTACCGATCAAGTGATGGTAATTGATTGGGAGACTTCATGACTGTCCAAGAAATTAGGCTTTTCCACGTTTCTCGCTTCATAAGACCGTTATTGGGGCGAGATAGCTCAGCGCGCATTTACCGACCGGAAGGTCCGTGGTTCGAACCCGACTTCTGCATCTCGACTTCCTCCCTCTAGGCGTGGGCAACCTGGCAGTATCCCAGCCCTCGTGCTTCCTTCTGGTGGCATGGCAGCTAGGCACCGAAAGGGTGCTACAGTTGAACCCCAAGACCGTTATTCCATGACCATATCCGCAGTCAACCGTTTCAGCTGGTCCAACATAAATTCT